>JAODAL010005643.1:0-141349 GCA_025379985.1 Phyllomedusa bahiana
TTATAGGGGAAGGGTAATAAGGGGCCCCCAAAGGGAGGGGTTTTGGCAGGGGATAGGTTTCCCCCCCGCAGGGTTTTTTGTTTTGGCAGGTATAGGTTTTTCCCCTTTGGGAGGGTTTTTAGGCAGGTATTGGGGCCCCCTAGGCAGGGTTTTAGGAAAGGGGATAGCCCGTTTTAGGTCCCCCCCAGGCAAGGGTATTTTGGGAGGCTTATGGCAGGGATAGGTCCCCCTAAAAGGGGGGGCTTTTAGGGCAGGGAAAAAGGGGCCCCCTAAGGGAGGGTATAGGGAGGATATAGGGGAAGGGGAAAAAGGTCCCTAGGCAGGGTATAGGGAAAAGGTTATAGGGAGGGGATACGGCCCCTTTGGCAGGCTATGGCAGGGGGGTTTTTAGGAAAGGTTTTAGGGTTTTCCCCTAGGGGAGGCTAAGGCAAGGGGATAGGGAGGGATGGTCCCCTAGGGAGGCTATAGGCAAGGGTTAAAAAGGGAGGGGATAGGTCCCCTAGGCAGGCCTATAGGCCCCGGTATAGGTAAGGGTTTTTAAAAAAAAAAAAAAAAAACCAACTTTTCCCCATGCTCCGGGTCCCGCGCGCTCTCCTCTGTCTTTTCGGGGACAGGCGGGGTGATTTCTTTAGGCCGCGCCAGGCCCGCATGATGGGCACCGCTGCCTTTTTGCGGGAACTCCGGGGCCGCGAGTGTGGGGGGCCGCCCCCGGGGTCCAATTTCGGGGGCAAAGGGGGGGCGCTTGCTCTTGCCCCCCGTGGTATCTTTTCTCATGCATGCGGGTCCAGAGGGATTTACATTTAAAGGGGAAGAGTTTGGTTTACAGCGGGGGTGGGCCCCCGCAGGCCCGGACGGGTTTCAACTGTACTCCCGGGAATCAAGGGTTTTATGTGGCTCCCCGAGGAGTCGCGTATAACTGAAGGGGTTTTTGCCGGTGCCGGGTGTTTGCAACGGAGTGCCCGAGTTGCTGGGCAGTGAATCGAGTATTTAAGGGCCGGGGGAGGGATTTTTCAGGGCCCGAAAAACTTGGCTTTATCTTGAGTATATAAAGGTAATTAATTTGGGTTTCTATAAAATTTTTTGTAGTTCCCAAACCAAAAAATCTAAATTCCCGAAAACCGGGCAGTTTTCAAAAAGGGAACTTGGTTCGTGCCCTTGGGTGCTGAACAAAAAGGGGAGGCCCAGGGTTTTTCCTGTTTCTCTATATAAATGTTTCATTGGGACTCATAACACAGAACCAGTTTTTTTTTAAAAAAAAGGGGTTTCCCGGTTTTCCCCCTCGGGAAAGGGGTTTCCCAAAAGGAAAACTCAGACAAAAAAATGTGAACTATCTAGTGCTGACTGCAACAGGGCTGCAAGTTTTTGTAACCCGGGAGGGGACTTTTTGGCTCTAACATTTCAACCCAAACCCCCCAATGGGAAAACCAAAAAAAAATGAAAAAAAAAGTATGGGAAATCGCTCATTAGCCCTTTTTTTATTCACAAACAGAAATGAACACAGATCAGAAGTTGCAAATTTAGACATTTTTCCATTTCATCTCTAAAAATTAGGGGTCATTTAGAAAAATTTCAGAAAAACATTTCACAAAAGTTTTGGGGCACAGGCCCCGTCCTTTCCATTATTTTTTTTATTCCCTCATTGTTATTTAGGGGACCAATTAATTTGGGGTTTTGTGGAGAGTAATATTGTCCCAATTGGGTTTCAAACAGTCCTGGGCTTCTTTGGGAGGGTTCTTCATTTTTTTAATGCTTTAAATGTTTTCTATTGGGAAGAACTGGACCTCAATATTATTAAACACCAGATTATTCTATTTTGGGAAAACCATTTCTTTTTTAAAAAGAAGGGGTAGGATGGGTTTTCTGGTGGTGCTTTAGGTATTCTGGGGCGAAAGGTGGGGGCTGAAAGGGGGAGGCTTGGGTCCCTGATCATGACTCTTTAGAGACATGGGCAGCTGAGGAACGCTTGGTTGGGGGGGGGAGGAGGGGGCGGAGGGCAGAGGGTGTGGGCAGGGGGGTTTGGGGGGTGGGAAAATTTTAAAAGTCTATTTTGGGTTGAAGAAACCCTTTTTTTTGAAAAATTGGCTGGGAAGGAGGTTGTTGGGTTCCCAAAATCCCCAAAAAATACATTGGGCCCCCTCCATTTTCCCTTTTCCCTTTCGGTGCAGTCGTCTGGGCCTCTTTGCGAAAAGCACCCCCAAAATTTTATTTTTTCCCAAAACCCCCTGCTTCACGGTTAGGGGCAGTGTTATTGGGTTTGTCTGGGTTCTTTCTTTTTTGTTCAAAAAACATGAGTGGGGGTTTATAAACCAAAAAAATTCTATTTTGGTTTTTTATCTGACCTCCTCTGGATCATACAAAATGGTTTATTTGGGGAACTTAAACGGGCTTGGACTTGGACACCCCGTCTTTTTCAATTTTACAAATTGAAAATAATTTTTTTTAAAAATAACACATAATTGGTCTGACTGTGTCTGTGTCTGTGTCTGTGAATTAAAATATAACATTATTTATGCCGTATGCCGAACACCATGGAAGAAATAAAAAGTGATCAAAAAGTTGCCTATATACCAAAATAGTACCAACAGAAACTACACTTTAGCCCACAAAATATGAATCATCACTCAGCTCCATAGAGTTCAATTTTATTGCCATTGTGTGACCTGCTTACATAGAGACAGCTAATCAAAAAATGTCCCATATCTCAGCTTTCTGGAAAATATATGCTTATGTTTGGTCATGGCAGTCATTTAAATAGGTTGTCTGACAAAAAAAAGAAAAAAATAGGCTTTTTTTTCTTCCCCAGACAAAGCACCATTTTTGTTCAGGCGTGTTTGCTGTCAATGCAAAACCGATAAACTTTAGACAAGTGTGGCACTGTTTGTGGGAAAACTGAATCGTTCCCAGATTTTTATAATTTTTTTAATGAAGAAATTGATATTACACATTGAAAAAATATTCGCCCCCGAAAGCATAATTTCCCCAAAATTTTTAAAAATACACCTATTGTATAGATAGCGTTTGATCATTTTGGGGAAAAAGGGTTTTGGGTTGCTTTCCAATGGAAAAGTGGCCCCGAGAATGCCCCAAAAAAATTCCCCGTTTAACCCTGCCCCCATATCTTGTGTTTTTCCAGAAATGTTGGGGGAAAAGCAGAAAAGTGAACCCTAAAGGGGACGGCAACCCCTTTGCCAATCTGTGGGGGGGGTTTTTGCATGAAATGGAAGCTTTTTGTGATTCCTCTTGTTACCCCGTGAAATTTCGTTGTTTAGGAACCAACACAGTAGATGTTGTCTTGACAAGTTGGTAGTTTTTTTTGGCGGGGCATACCCCCCTGAGATGTTGATTCTCAATGGCAAAAGGGAATGTATGATTTTTGCGCCCAAGCCAAATTTTTTTCCAAATGGTTAGAATGCGCTAATCTTTGAAAATTGCTTATGCGGGTATAAATAGGCAAAAAAAACAACAATTTAGGGGCAGGAAAAACCAAAAATTTTAAAGGTTACCCCGTTCTGTAGTTCGTCTGAAATTGCCGTATAAAAACAAAATGTTTGCTTAGTAAGGTTTGTATTGCGAGGGGGTTGCCGCCTTGATTTGGTGCATTACAAAGTTCCCGGGGGGGGGCCCTGTAATGTGCCTTTTCTGTAGTGACCCCTTTAAAAATAAAAAAACGGGGTGTAAAGACATAGATTTTTTGGGAGCCCCATTAGTGTCCCCCTAGTGTTCTGCGTTTCTAATTGGGTTATTTATGTGGGATTTGTCCCCCTATGATTTCAATTTCACCACAAAAAGACACAAAAGTTACAATGTGGGTTTCAAAATACTGCCCCTTAGGGTGAAAGTAGATTCATCACTTTTTACAATTGAAAAATCTCCCCCTTTCCCTTATGCATGAAGGGCCCCGGGTGCCCCTAGGGAAACCCGGGATTTTCCGGGGGGTGGGGGCCCGGGGGGGGGCTGGTTCGGAACCCGCGAGGGGCCCCGGGTTTCCCCCCCGGGGGTCCCGGTCCCGCGTGTTGTGGGGGGTACGGGGCCCCAAGGTCGATCAGCCCCCACGGTGGCCTGCACCGGTGGTGAAGGCCGCGGTGAACTTGGGTTTTGATTCGTTGTTCAGCTCCCCGGAGGCCGGGGCAGCGCGCGATGGATGCGTCATCGCGCGCCCGCTCCCCAGCCCCCCCATGGGCGGGGCCCCTCCCGGGGGAAAAGGGGAAAAAAGAGGAAGAGAGAATAAAGGGAAGTTTGTTTATTTATTTTTTTTTAAAATCAGCCCTGTCTAGCTTATCCCGCCCCCGTCCCAGCTATTATGCCCCGTTGTATATACCCCCCTGTCTTTTTATACAGCCCCGTTAGCAAATTTCCCCCCCCTGTTGCCCATATACCAGCCCCGTCTAGTATATCCAGCCCCTGTAAATATATACCAGCCCCCGTTGCCCATTTACCCGCCCTGCCCACTATAAGTGGCCCCGTTATTACTAGCCCCGTGGCCCTTGGCCCCCTGCTTAATACTGCCCGCCTGCCTACATACGGCCCCAGTGGCTTTTCTTCCCCCGGATATGGTAATTACTGCCCTACTGGAATTACTGGCCCTACCCGCTGATTATGGGGGGAGCCCTAGTCCCGCTGATTATGGGGGGGGCCCCCGCTTGTTAGTTATGGGGGCAGCCCCGCGGGCCGGGACGCGGGTGGCCAAAGGGAGGGGACCCCTAGGGCGCCACCCCAGCCCAACCCCCAAGGGGCGGTCAGGGCCCGACCCTGGGGTCAGGCCGTGCCCGGGGGTGAGCGCCCGGGGTCTCTTTTAAGCTTTGCGGAAAAGAGAAGCGCTCCCGCCCCGAGACAGAGCGGGGCGCTCCCCCGGGGATCGCTGGGTCCCCCGGTGAGCTGAGGGGGCCAAAAACCCCAAACGGGGGCTGGGTCCTCCGCGCTGAGGACCCCGCGGGCCCCCGGGCCTCACCCGGCAGCGTGCGAGACGTGTGTCATCGCGCGTTTTCCTCCCCCCGGGCGCAAAGCGGGCAGGCCGTGGCCCGAGGAGTGCCGGAGGAGGGCGGCTGAAAGAGGGCAGAAGGGAGCGCGCGCCGGGAATTGGGTAAGTTTATGTTGTTGTTTTTTAAATGCCGCCCGTGGCCCCCCTTTCCCGCCCGTGGCCCCTACACCTGCCCGTGGCCCCCTTTTACCCCCCTGGGGGCCAAAAAAATCTGCCCGCGGCCCCATTAAAGCCCGCCGGGCCCCCCTATTCCCTGGGGGCCCCATAATGCTGCTGGGCCCAAAAATCCCGTGTGGCCCCCTAAAGCCTGCCGCGGGCCCCCTTTTCTGCCCGCGGCCCATAATGCTGCCCGCGGCCCCCATATCCTGACTGCGGCCCCCATAATGCTGCGGCACCCAAATGCCTGCCCCGTGGCCCCCTATATTCTGCCGGGCCCCCTTTCTGCCTGTGGCCCATAATGCCTGTGGTCCCCCATATCTGGCGGCCCCCTATAATGCCTGCCTGGTGCCCCCCTAGCTGTTTCCCCCTTTTGCCTGCCTGGTGCCCCCCGCCCGCTGAGCCCCCCTAGGTGCTTGGCCCCTAAGCCCGTGTGGCCCCCTAGGCCTGTGGCCCCCCAAAGCGGGGGCCCCTATATCCCGGCCTGGGCCATAATGCTGCCCGGCCCCTAATGCCGCTGGGCCCCTATATCTGCCGGGCCCCTAATGCCGTGCGGCCCCTAAATGTGCCCGCGGCCCCCCTATGCTCCTGGGCCCCCCATATCCCGTGGGCCCCATAATGCCCGCTGTGGCCCCAAAAAAACTGCTGGGCCCCCTTTATCCTGCCCGCGGCTCCATAATCCTGCGGCCACTTAAGGCTTTGGGGGCCCCCCTATAAGCTGCCTGTGGCCCCCCTTTGGGGTTTCCCGTGGCCCCCTTTTGCCGTGACCCCCTATGCCTGCCCGCGTCCCCCCATAAACCTGCCCGGGCCCCTTAATGCCGCCTGGTGCCCGAGCCCCTGGGCCCCCTAGCCCGCCCGGTGCCCCCTACGCCCGCCTGAGCCCCCTACGGCTGTGTGGCCCCCATAGCCTGCCTGTGGCCCTTTCGCCCGCCTAGCCCCCGTACGGCTGCTGTGGCCCCCAATTTTCCCGCCCGTGGCCCCCCCCCCCCCCCGTGGTGCCCCCTACCCGCTGCGGCCCCCCACGGGGCCCCCGATGCCCATACGCCTGTGGCCCCCCCCTAGCCCGTGTGGCCCCTACCCCTGCCCGGGTCCCCAGCCTGCCCGTGGTCCCCTACCCTGCCTGCGCCTACGCCCGCCCTTTCCCCCTTTTGCCCGGTGGCCCCCAAAGCCTGCTGTGGCCCCCCGCCAGTGAGCCCCCATCGCCTGGTAGCCCCCTACGTGCCGAACCCTAGCTTATATTTTTGAGCCCCCGTATTACCCGCCTGGGGCCCTTTATTTTAACCTAACCCCGTTAAAGGGGGAAATATTTAAAACCGCCGACGAGGGGATTTATTCCTATAATTAAGGAGTTGCGGAAATGGAGGATTTAAGATTTTTGTGTCCAAATCCCCAGGGAGGTTTGGGGCCCGGGGCAATCGGCATGAAGGTTGAACCGGATGGAGAAAAAAGGGAAATGAACGACGTGTAGAAAAAAGGCTCCGGGGTCACTAAATTAAATCGTTGAAATCATTTTTGTTGCAGGCGTCTACATACAATAGTATTTTAAACTTATGGTCACTGATGGCGGTGGTATATGTAATCGAGCCTGTGTACAGCGAATGTACATGTGGGGGTTTTGGTTTCGGTCGGGTTGGGGGATTATTTGATCCTTAAGTAGTAAAGTTTTTTGGGGGCTTGGTTTTGTAGGGGGGTTTTAGAACAACATTCGTTGGAGATTTGCTCCTGTTTCGGTGGATTATTGGTGGGGTGTATTTAGGGGTATTGCATGTATAGGAGGAGGCGATTTTGAAAAAGCAAAAATTGTCAGGTGATTTTCATTGTGCAGTGACCCTTTAGGAGAAGGACGGGGCATGTGGAATGTGGAAAAATTAGTGAAGGCTGGCGCAGGAGTGAGAAGTTTAGTGGTGGTGTGTGTGTGTGTGTGGGGGGGATTTTTTGGAGGGAGGGGGGGGGGGGGGCCCTTGGTGTATGTAGGGACCAAAATGTTGTCCCCCCCTGGCCCCGCCCATGGTAGTTATGGGGGGGAGCCCAGCTACCCGGTGTTACTGGGGGCCCCAGTACCCGGTGTTACAGGGGGAGGCCTGTTCCTACCCAATGGGGGTTGTATTTACATGCCACTTTTTGTTTTTTTAATTTCTAATTTTAGGGTTAGCAAGCTTTTTGGGGAATTTTAGGAAAGTGTGGTAAAAGAGGAGTTTAAGAGGGATTTTGGGGAAACTAAGGGACGGGGTGAACTAGAAGAAGGCATGATGCTGTATGGAAAAGGGAAAAAAATGGAAAGGGGGGGGATATCGGGAAGAAATTGGGGTTTGGGCCCGAAGGGGAAGAAAAGGGGAAGGGAAGACAACTCCCCTTAGAGAGACGTCTTGTGGTCCCCCGGTAAAGGGGTCTTTTACTTTCTGTGTTGAACGTGCTGATTCATGTGATGGTGCCCGATACTGGGGATTGGGTTTTGGGGGGGTTGTAGGTTATGTTTGGGGTTTTATGTGTCGGGTGGGTTGTCCCCGTGTAAAGAAGTGCCCAAATGACTCTGTGATGAGGGGTTTCTCTGCACCACTATTTCTTTCTTTCTTTTGTTTAGGGGGCTTTCACTTGGAGTGGTTTTGGTGCATTTTTGATGCGTTTTTTTGTGCAGAAATGTACAGCAATAACTGCTCCTCCTTTCTGCACAAAACCGCACCAAAAACACATAAAAAACGCACCAAAAACACATAAAAAATGCATCAAAAATGCTCCGTGTGAAAGCAGCTTTATAGTGTAGTTTATTTTAGAAAGTGGCGAGGTGCGAGAACAAGGGACATTTTGTAAGCGGATATTGTATGTGGGCTGCTGGGGGCTTTGTGCCAGGGCTGATTTTCATTCCCAGTCCGGCCCTGCAATGAAGGATTTGTGTGCAGACAGCTTATCACCCACATTATATTCCCACCAAGACAGCGCACCACATGTGACTTCCCTCATAATTATCGGATTCGACTGTGTATGTTAAATAATTGGCCTTTCATTGCGGGATTGACACTGTACCACCTGAAGGAGAGAACAGGAGCCATGTCTTAGCACTCTGTACCAGTATTACTGCATATTACTTTATCGTGAATGCTTTTCGGTGCAATATCTTTTATTTTTTTAAACATTAGTTTATATTTACAGAATTACTTAGGCAAGATGTATGAAACATAAGTGACATTGCACAACATCTATCACAATAGTACATCGAGGAGGATGACGAGAAGATAGACCCAAAGCAGCATAGCATCATGTGGTTTGTGCCAGTGAGGTGTGAGCAGGGCCGCCATCAGAAATTTTGGGGCCCCATACAGCTGGAGTGTCTGGACCCCACCCCCACGCCGTCCCCGGCTCCGCCGCCCGGGCTGAAACACAACCCCCACCGCTACGTCCCCATCCCCAGCCGTCCCGACAGAGCACCACCCATTCCCCGGCCCACAACCAATCGCCACCCCAGAAAAAGAAAAAATTGTTTCTGGGGTCACAAGAAAAAAAAGAAATGCAACTGTGTCATTGTTTTTGGATTTAGTTCTTGCTGGATTATACAACGTACAGTCTATCTGTATTTTTTGGGTCAGTATGTATACAAGGGCCAGCAAATATCACCACTATAATGTTACTGATCAAACCAGTATACCCAGACCAATATTGCCAAGCAACAATATACAAATACTAAATAATACCGCCACCTATCACAACCATATGCTAACTAGCACCACCAAAATGTTATTGACTAAACCAGTATACCAAGACCAATATCACCAAACAACAAAAATATACAAGCACCTAATAATATCGCAACATCCTCACCACATATCACCATCATAAAAATACTGAGTAATACCCCCATGCTCTTACTGAATATAAACCATTACACCAAGACCAATATTTCCTTCATACTGTGACCCTATAGTGGTAGATACCAGGTACACATGTGCTTTGCAAATAGTTTACTTACATTTAGAGCTTCACAGGGGACGTCTTGTCTGATGAGTCCCTCACTTTCCCTTTTCTTCTCTATTTGGTCCAGACCTCCATGATGGAAATTAGGGGGAAGGAGGGGAAAAAGGTGCTCTGCCACACAAAATCCATCAATCTACGTTAGGGACCACTCTATTTCATGGAGCATATGCAGCTGGTGCCATTGAGAGTTGCCAACAACCTTTTGAAAATATAATCAGTAGATAGAATATAAGTTACCTCCTCCAAAGAAGAAGATGTGTGAATTTTAAATATTGAGCTCTGGCTAAGTTAGCTACATGGAGAATGTGGGATACAAGTATTATGTTGCAAAAAAGGGGTATTCTTTATTCTCAGGAGAAATAAGGTAAAACCTGGTTCTTTAGGACATGGCGCCTGGGCAATGCTAGATAGCAAAGAAAAGACATCATCCTAAAAGGTAGAGAAGAGATGATGTGACCAAAACACATAAAATAGGGATCCCTGTGACCCACAGGATCTCCAGCAATGTGGTTGAGGTGAGGGGTAAACGTGTGATAAGAGAACGGGTGTATAATGCCAGGGAATTTTTAAAATTGTTCAGTATCTTTTTAATACAAAAGAATAAATGAACAACATAGGAAATGGGAGAATTGGCCATAACACTGGGGACAGTGCTGACACAGGACTTCTGTGAGATTTAGCACAATTCAAACACCCCTGTTTATTGCCTGGGTGTCCTTGGCATACAGTTACACTGGCACGGATGTACAGTATTCTTTAAACACTACAGACAATTACCAGCATTTATCCTTGTTAGGGCATTCAAGATCTTGTGTACATATCCAAGAATGTGCTGGCGTGAAGTGATGAGAAATGCAAGCTCCTACCCTGCTCCTACTGAAGCTCTATTAGAATTCATTTATCACACAGCCTAAAAACTCGATAAAAATATATCCTGCAAGAAAAGGCTGCACAACAATTTTTTATTGTCTGTTTTTAGATAGTATTTAAAACTTTGAACAAAAAAGTCTAAGTTGAGTTCATTACAATTCTTATTAGAATTCTGAATGACATATCCTTACCTATATAACAGCCCCGAGCTGCATTCACAGTTCTGCTAGTGGTCAGTAGAAACAATACACAAGAAAAATCTACAGATTCACTTAAAGGAGTTGTCTCATTACGAGCTTTCAGCCTGTCAGTGTCCCTGGTAAGTTGAACTGAGGGGCGTGTTTCTTGGTCTGTCTGTTCTGCTCCCCCTCCCCCCCTCCCATCAGCACACAGGCAGCTACGTAACTTCTATACAGGGGGGGGGGGGTTTGCTCTCAGAGTTCACCCTGTGTGTGCCTGCCTAGGTCTGTTGCAGGAGAGGGCTGATCTAGGAGTGTAGAGAGGAATATGAGCTGTGTGCTAATAGAGCAGAGGGGATGCATGTGTTCCTATATCCCCTGCTTAGCTTACAAGTCTCCACATCTCCAGCAACAACAAGGGCAGTGTTACTATACTCAGGATGTCTCACTAATACTGGAGAACATAAAGTATTCACATGCCTGATCGTATAGTATTAGTATAGTCACAGTTCCAAAGACATATCATGATTATAGTAAACAGACAGGGTCACTGCTGTCACATCTATCTGTGTAGAGAGCAGGAGGAAGCAGGCCACACACAGGGTTAATCCAGGCGTAAGGACACAGACGCCAGAGTCCTCCTCCCTCTCCCCCTCCACTACAGAAGCATTCTGTGCGGGAGGGGCTCTCTGCTCTGACCTGTCTTCAAAGGTGATGAGTCATTCAGACCTGACAGCCAGTAAGATAAGGATCAACAGGTCGGCTACTATAGAGATCTGAGAAGCTGATGTAGTAATACTAACAGGGCTAGCTCAAAATCAGTAGGACATTTGTAATGAACATATATTGCAAAGCTGCTTGTTTTTTAAAGATCTTTAAATTAAAACCCAATCATTGTAGCGAGACAACCCCTTTAAGCTCCCATTATGCATTGTGTCTGTTGATAAAATAAAATGTCCCATGCTGTCAGTTCTCAGAGTGTAATGTGGTGCTTGCCAATTCCCATTGTTCCCCTTTAAGAGAAGGAAAACTCATATTAATGTAATTACAACAGATCAGTTCAATTAACAGACCCTTATATACTGTGACACAGTAATCTTTAGAGCATGTCCCCACGGCAGGTCTTTCAGATGGTTTTACAGATGCTTTTCGGTTTTGAAAGCTGTCTGTAAACCGGCTGTCAAACTTTATCAAGGACCTCTATGGAAAATCCGTGCAGCGGTCCCCATTGCGCGGATTTTCCGCCGGAACTTTTTTTAGACTGCTGGCGGTCTGAAAAACATTGAACATGTTCATTCTTCCTCCCGGTTTTCGGGCGGAACATGAACCTGTCAATGCGAAGGGGGAGGGCTATTTTCCGTCCCCCTGTGGCCACGTAAACGGACCCAAAACAGAGTAAATTTGTTCTGTGCCATGTAAATGGCCCTCAAATGAGGCACAGAAGCTAATTGTTAGATTAAAGGGGATGTATCGCTTCACCAGTTCAGCTGTTTTCTTGTAGCTTCATTTTCTCAGCTCTTCAAATCCAGGGGCATTTCTTCCCCTCCCAGCTGGGTGTTTCTTAACTGAAGGGGGATGACATCATCCCCCCTTCACTGTTCATGCTCGCCCCCAAGTCAGTGTGTTTGTCTGAGATCAGTGGGAGGGGATAGCACATCTCTGCTCTCACCCCCCTCATGTCGCTGTGTCGTTCCTCTCCCTATGCAGTCTTATTTTGTAAGAGCTGTTTACATACCACAGGCCTGCATTCAGTCTAGACAGTCTTATATGAACTCAAAGCACTGATCTCTTCTCCTCTCACAGCTGGAGGTTTGTTACAGTTGAATCAAGTATTCTATGAACTCATCCAGAGCAGCAAATATCTGTCTCTGTTCTATGTTTACACGCAGGAGTATTTAGGCACAGAGCACAATTCTACTGTTTTATGATTGTAGAAGCAGCTGCAGTGTCACTGTGGAGCTCCTGGCTTTGCAGAGTGAAATGTTGCCGACCCCTTATTCTGAGTGAGAGAGGCAGGAATGCGTGCTCCCGTAAATATGACCAGGGGCCAAACAGAATGTAAATTAGTAGAGCCGTCAGCCAATGAAATGACAGGAGGTAGAATCTGACCGTCACTGGGGAACAGTGTTTACACAAAACGAAGATAAGGGAGACAGTGAAAACAAGACAGCTTTGCTAATGACATCCAATTACAAAGTTGCTTGTTTTCTCTGTTCCCTTATTTTGAAGACCATTTAATGTAATGATACAACCCCTTTAACTCAGGGTGGCTCTAGGTTTGTAAAAACTCTATAACAGGAATATAAGAGAAGCTGCTCCCAGGGATGTGTCACTTCTCTCTGATCAACATCAGTTTCACACAGTTTTTATCTACTTGGAATCTGTCTTGCTCTTTTTAAGACCCTGTTCTTATAGACTTTATTCTCAATGCTGCCTTCTACCGAGATTTTGTTGTGAGCATTGTCAGGGGTTGTAGTTTAATTTTTTTCTGGACTTTTGCTTCAGGGGACTCATTCCACAACCCCTACCACTATTCATCAGGCCAAGCCTACTGCACTTAGGATGTTACTATAGAAGGGTCTCCTCTCTCTCCTAAACATGACCCACTATGGTCTCCTTCAGTTTCAGAACATCACCGCACACCTATAAAAAGTACCCATATTTTGCTCACTTTCATCCACAGGACAAGCAGGCTTTACGGAGTTAATCATTCCCAGGTTGACAGTACGCTCAGCCTATACTGCTTCACAAATAGCCTAGACCGAACATTACAAGCCACCCTCCTGCAAGACCAGACTTTCTGAGCCCTCAAATAGCTCACCGTCTCTTCTGTGGCAACTAAATCCCTTCTCTTACAGACATTCTACACTCAACCCTCTTCTACAGTTTGGTAAAGGCCTGTGATATGTCTCCCGGCCACCAGCTCACCTCCAACTCCAGTAGGCAAGCAACCTCCTTGCCTCCAGCCCAGCAGTGCACAGCAGCTTCCAGCCCATTTGCTTCTCCTGCAGAAAGACAAGCTTTAGTCCCAATGTTCACGCGTCAGGCCTACTTTGCTCTACAAAGGCCAACAGCATTTTCACTAGTACCTTCTTACCAATCTTTTAACACCTGCCATGGCTCCTCCTTTGGTAAGTGATGGTACAGTGCATTGGCATCACAATGTGTGTCATCTTCTGGGACAAGGCTATTTCAGGATTTATGCCAGTACTGGCACCTGCCATGTGGTTTATGATCCAGAAGATCATTCCTGTTGCTGCCATAGTAATCAAACATAGCAGAGTGGCTGGGTATTGAAGCTCCCCAGCCATCAGTCCTGCCTTAGAAACTGAGTAACATATACAGAGTGCGTGCAACATATACAGTCACATACATGCAACGTTTTACTGAGAAGTCTCTCCGATGCACAGTGCCCTGACAGGCAGCAAAGGGTTACAATTCATATATCGCAGTTTTATGCAGAGTCAGCAATAAATGCTGGGAAATCGCTGGCAGTTCAGGACTATTTTACAAGTGATAAATGATGCATTTACCCAGTAACGGAGCTTTTTATGTAGATTATGTCTGTATCTAAATTATAGCAATATTTAAATAAGTGGACTTACCCTTGAAGGCTGTTTCCACGCCCGTTTATCAAAGCCACATTTTAAGGCCTGTTTCAGTCAAAACATCTATCTCCAGCAACCAGTGTACAAAACCTCTATGCAGGAAAGGACTGTGGTTAAAAAGACTGACGAAAAACACATAGAACATAAAGGTAATGACGTGCTTTCCATTTTAAGATGTATCTTACTCAATTTTCAGTAGCCTCTAAATTCTGATCTCCTGCTACTACCTAATACTGCCGATAAATCTTTCCCATCATAGTAAAATGTCATTGTGCTTATACTTTTAGGGCCCGTCCCCCCGGCAGAGAGCAAATACCGGTCGGTAAAAAAGTTGTAACACATAATAAACTATATAAATGTTGTATCGCCAGAATTGCACTGACCCACAGGGTAAATATAACGTCATTTCTATTACATAATGAGCTCCACAAAACAACCGACCTCCCCTCTTCAAAATAAGAAAAAAGGGGGGGGGGGGGAGGAAGAGGGAATTGCTTTTTTTCCACTTCCAGCCCACAAATAATTTTTGGGGGTTTGCAGATACATTATATGGTGTAGCAAATTGTGCCATCAAAAAGTACAACTTGTCCCACAAAAAAACAAATCCCCATACGACTGTGTCATTGGATAAAATACAAAAAGATATGGCTCTTGGGAGGTGGGGAGGAAAAAATGATCACAATGCCAATAAAATAGCTGTGGCTGGCAGGGGTTAATCAAGTTATTGAACCACAAGTAAAACCAGCTTCACCTCTACTTCGCCTCCTGTATTTACTCTGCACCAACATTAAAGGGACACTACTATTAAAAATAATTTTTCACATAAGGACAAGCAATCTGCAACTATTATATGGATTTTTTTAATTGAGTGGGTAGTTTTTTATATCATTTTGTATAGTTCCCCTATGTACATTACTCTCTTTGACTTCCCTTCTGTGAGCTCTGATAGCACAGCAGTGAGAGGATGGCAGTGATAGCACTAGCCCCCATGCTACTTAAGAAAAATAGCCAGGTGCAGTTAATTGGTGGTAGCCCATATATCTCACCACTAGGGGGACAGACAACTGCACCTTAAATTGACATATATTCACACAGCATGTAAAAAAGCCACAGTACCATACATTGGGAGACTATACATAATATATACATATATAAAAAATCAGTAAAGACTGCTGCACTCCCAGAATGTAATGAAAAAAAAATCAGCGCTTTATTACATGCCTACAGACGTTTCGGCTCACACATGAGCCTTCTTCAGCACATTTTTTGTGCTGAAAAACTCGGCTTATACTCGAGTATATACGGTATATATATTGTGAGAGAGTGACGGGAGGCATTGTTGACGGAAGATATATTTCTCCTGGTCTCGGTGAAGGGAAGCCGACAGTTTGTGTGTCAGTAACGATATGTTACTGACATGTTTGGTATAAGTGGTTCCAATCCGTTTTTGCTCTCGGTCAGCTTTTCTGGACTGGTCAAAGAGATTGGCGGGTGGCCACTCCTACGCACCAGGTGAGGCTGGTGTCCAGCCTATAAAGCCTGGGTCTGCAGGCCTGTGCGCTGTCTGCTGTATACTCTGTGTCTCAGAGGAAAGACCCCGTGCAAAGGAACCTGGCTGTGAATACTGAGCTGGATTAAGGACTAGTCAGGGAAGACTTTGTCTAGTGAGTGCTCAGCCGAGCAGGTATTTATTTTCTGTTAGCCTGAAGCTAAGGCTTGTCTTGTTTTGTGTTTTTTGCACCTGCTAAAATAAACCCAGGCAACGCCTGGACTTGAACTTGAATTTTGTGTCCCTGTCTCTGTCTGCTGAAGCCCACGCTGCCTACCTGTTGCTGGTCCCCCTCACATATGGTGCTTTGGAGGCGGGCAAAGGACACAAAAGAGACATACACACGTTTGACAGACGTTTTGCTGAAATCCCATGTCCTGGGTAAAAGCTGCAACAGTGTCTAAACCAGAGTCTGCAAACATGGATGAACTGCTGAAACAGTTAATCCAGGCCAACTCCAGCCTCCAACTGATGACTGCAAACCAGCAGAAGGTGCACGAGGAGGCCATGCGAGCGCAGACTGAAACAAACGCTTTGCTGATAGAGGCTAATCGTCTCGCCCTGCAGGAGCAGCAGCACATTAACCGGCAGCTGCAGGAGCAAGTCCAAGCCGTGGCCCAAAGTGTGCAGAGGACGTCAAGCTCACTTCCCGCCACCCGTGCTGCGGTACAGACGTCCCTGCAGAAGATGACGCTCACGGACGACGTTGAGGCCTATCTTGCCGTCTTTGAAAGGGTGGCAGAGCGTGAGAGTCTACCTGTGCCTCACTGGGCTGAGGTGTTGGCGCCTTTTCTGACCGGAGAACCACAGAAGGCATATTTTGACCTCAGCGAGCAGGATGCCAAGGACTATTCCAAATTAAAGGCTGAGATCCTGGCCCGCTTGGGGGTAAACACCAACGTGCGGGCTCGACGTGTACACAACTGGACCTTCTCTGACCACCTGCCAGCCAGGTCCCAGATGTACGACCTGGTCCACCTTGTGAAAAAGTGGCTACGACCAGAGGAGTCGACGCCTGCGCAGATGGGGGAACTGGTTGTCCTGGACAAGTTCATCCGGTCGTTGCCCCCCGAGATGCAGCGCTGGGTGGGACAAGGAGACCCTAAAGATGCCGGACACCTCGTCAGCCTTGTCGTGAGGTATAAAGCCACTGAGGACTTGCTACAAGCTGGGCCTTCTGGACACCCAACCCTGGGAACAGCAAACCGCCTGGGATGTCTGGTAAGGTGGTCCCATATCACAAGGGGGTGAGAAGTGTCCCAAGGGGAGGTGGCTTAGAGGGAGATCATACGGCAGAGAGGAGAGGTCCCAACTGGACAGTCCGTGCAAGGGCAGAGCCTGGGGGGGACCGAGGCCGCATGTTATGTTGGCGGTGTAGTGGGCCTGGGCATGTTGCTGCAAACAGTCCCCTTACACTAGAGCCCATGGACTGTGATACGGCTAGACGGAGGTCTTTGTTTCCCCGGCCGGTATGCTCTGCAGAGACTGTATCGGAGACTGATCACCAAATTTGTCAGATTAAGGTGAATGACTTTCCAGTGACAGCTCTACTGGACTCTGAAAGTCTAGTCACACATGTGCATGCCAGCCTGATCGACCCCACATCCATCATGGGACGTGTTATCTGGGTCCTGTGCGTCCACGGGGACACCAAGGAGTACTCTATGGCTCTCGTGAAACTAGAGACTCCTTGCGGACTGGCCTCTCATGAAGTGGGCGTGGTTCGATCCCTCATGCACACGGTGATTCTGGGGAGAGACTTCCCTTTATTCTGGGACTTGTGGCGGAAACATGTAACATCTACTGTAGAGGTTAATAGTGATGTTAAGGTATGTCATGTTGACCCAGAACCTTTTGACCCTGATGCTATGACTCCAACAGTAGGGGTGACCACAGAGGGTTGTGATAATTTTCCCCTAGCAGTCCTGGCTGGTGAGTCTGAGGAGCAGGAGGAAGTGGCTGCCATGCCTGATTTAGAGGTCTCGCGGGATAACTTCGGGACGGCCCAGCTTCGAGATCCCACCTTAGCAAAAGCTAGGGAAAATGTTAAGGTGGTAAATGGGGAGCCTCAGTACCCAGGGGCTGATACGGTGTATCCCCATATGGCAGTCACTCAAGACCTGTTGTACCAAGTTGACAAAATCCAGGGGGAGGTGGTGGAGCAACTAGTGGTACCACAGCCTTATCGGAGAATGGTCTTAGACCTCGCCCATAAACATGTGTTGGGAGGGCACTTAGGCACGGAGAAGACCCGGGAGCGCATTCTCCAGAGGTTCACTGATGTGAAGCGGTACTGAGAGTCCTGCCCAGAGTGTCAAGTGTCCGCTCCGATGCCCCATTTCCGGAGTCCCCTGGTGCCACTACCCATCATCGAAATACCCTTTGAGAGGATTGCGATGGACCTAGTGGGCCCTCTAATAAAGTCTGCACGGGGCCATCAGTATATACTGGTAGTATTAGATTATGCCACCCGTTACCCGGAGGCTGTGCCTTTGCGGAACACTTCGTCTAAAAATATCGC
Source organism: Phyllomedusa bahiana (assembly GCA_025379985.1). Taxonomy (NCBI): domain Eukaryota; kingdom Metazoa; phylum Chordata; class Amphibia; order Anura; family Hylidae; genus Phyllomedusa; species Phyllomedusa bahiana. The sequence goes on from JAODAL010005643.1 coordinate 17,828, forward strand.
GAAAGAGCTGTTCCATATGTTTTCTCGTACGGGTATCCCGAAAGAGATCCTCACCGACCAAGGAACTCCCTTCATGTCCAGGGTCATGAAGGAATTGTGCAAGTTACTGAGCATTAAACATCTGCGCACGTCCGTATACCACCCTCCCTACAGGAGCGTAATCGAGCACATTTCCCTAATGCAAGACCGAATTGCAGTGGTTATGCCCATCGTTAGGGAAAACTTACAACAGGCGCAAGAGGCCCAGAGGCAGGTATATAACAGATCCGCCAAAGTAAGGAGCTTTAACCCTGGGGATCGGGTGCTAGTATTGGTTCCCACCCTAGAAAGCAAGTTCCTGGCTAAGTGGCAAGGACCCTATGAAGTTGTGGAGAAAGTGGGGGAAGTAAATTACAAAGTGTACCAGCCCGGTAGACGTAAGCCAGAGCAACTGTACCATGTTAATTTACTTAAACCTTGGAAGGACTGAGAGACCTTGGCTGCAGTGAGCACCCCCCATAGTCTAGTCCCAGAGGTGTGTGTATCAGAGTCCCCGTCAAAGTCTCAGAAGCAGGAAACCCGGGAGTTCATACAGAGGAACAAGGATGTGTTCTCGGAGGTAGCACATATACCATGGGTGGCAAAATATGTAAAAACGTAACTTTTATTGCACTATTTAGTGACAATTAAAAAGCGCTCATCCAGAGCGGATACTTGCGTTGCGAAGCAATTGCACATATGGGCGAAATAATCCTGGGAAATCCAGTAGCAATGTTCTCGGAGGTACCAGGTAGGACTAATGTCATAAAACATGACATTGTCACTGACCCAGGTGTAAGGGTTCATTTGAAACCTTACCGGGTTCCAGAAGCTCGCAGACGGGCCATATCTGAGGAGGTCAAGAAGATGTTAGACCTCGGGGTGATTGAAGAATCACGAAGCGAGTGGTCAAGCCCCATTGTGCTCATCCCAAAACCGGACAGCTCGTTGCTCTTCTGTAATGATTTCTGAAAGCTTAACGAAGTCTCAAGGTTTGATGCGTACCCAATGCCAAGGGTCGATGAGCTAATTGAGAGGTTAGGGCATGCAAGATATTTTTCTACTCTTGACCTCACTAAAGGCTACTGGCAAATTCCTCTTACGGGTCAAGCCAAAGAGAAGACAGCTTTTGCTACACCGGATGGGCTGTTCCAGTATGTCTGCCTGCCTTTCGATTTACATGGGGCTCCGGCCACCTTCCAAAGATTAATGGATGTCATCCTCAAGCCCCATCGTCGATATGCTTCGGCATATCTGGACGACATCATAATCTTTAGTGAGGACTGGGACAGCCATCTACCGAAGGTACAGGCCGTACTTAAAGGAGTTGTCTCCCCACAGGGTTTCAAAGAATGCATGAAAGAAATTCTCTGTCACTTCCTGGTTCATACTAATTTGCATAAGCTCCATGCTTGTACAGCTACGTTGTGCTTTCAGATGCTAATTAGATTAGATTAGCTTCTCAAACTAAGGACTTCTTATCTGATCCCCAAAACAAAAGCCCTAATTACAGAGCTGTTTACTTGAGATAAATCAAGCTTTTTACTGTCTGGCAGCACAGGACACTGACTGACACTGCTGACCTGTGTGATGACTCACTCTCTGTTATCTCATTGAACAAACAGCCCCAGGAGATTTGTTTACAGGTCGGTTACTGAGGGAACTGAAATAGCCAGGAGGTAATAAATTCACTTGTATCTCTTTAGGGAAAACAGAGGAACAATGCAATATATTTGGAAAATGTCTTTATTTTGTGTTCCCTACAATTTGAAAGCTATTCTTTGTAGCGAGACAACCCCTTTAATTCCCTTAGGGAGGCTGGACTAACAGCAAACCCTAAGAAATGTGCTTTAGGACTGGAGGACGCCCGGTACCTGGGGTACATAATAGGTAGGGGTGTTATAAAACCTCAGATTAATAAGGTAGAGGCGATACAGGGCTGGCCACAACCCACAACCAAAAGGCAGGTGAGGGCCTTTTTAGGTATCGTGGGTTACTATCGGAGGTTCATCCCAAACTTTGCCAGTATAGCAGCCCCACTAACCGACCTGACAAAAAATGTACTGTTCTCTTCAGTTATAGGTATTGTTATTCAACTGTTTATATTATTGCATCCTTTTCTCCATTCATTCTTTATTATGTATTGTTGCTGCGCTGCCATCTGCTGACCAGAATTTACATATGCTCCCTCTGTCTTTGTTCGTAAAGTTTTTCTCTTAGGGAGTGTGTTTTTTTTAGGATTTTGCTGTGTCATTGCCTGTTAGTTGTTTTCATCTTAATGTGACTGGAGCACACATCTTTTGGGCTAGTAGAAGCATCAATTTCTGACCAGCAGACTGCAGCAAAACAGAAAACAGCAGTAGTGCAGCAAAACAACAGAGCAGCAAACAGTAACAACAAACAGCAGCAGCAACAAACTGCACCAAGGTTTATACTACTACAGGGATAACCACAGTTCTGTATCAGTGATCATTGCTGTATCCAAGGTGAATAAACCACATTCTGTTTCATACCACTGTGTTACTATATCTACTAAGCTGAGCCTGCTTGGTCCTGTCTGCTCCACATTCTGGATACGAAGGTAGGAAAGTCTCCCAGTCACTATCATCCACCAGCCAGTTACACCTTCATTCGCCTCATGTGGGGACAGAACAGTCAGAAATTGCTTTAAGGCCCAAGACCACAGTCAGAAATTGGCTTAGAGCTCAAGACATCAGTCAGAAATTGCTTTAAGGCCCAAGACCACAGTCAGAAATTGCATAGGAGCCCGACTAAAGTCAGAAATTGCTTTAAGGCCCAAGACCACAAGTCAGAAATTGGCTTAGAGCTCAAGACATCAGTCAGAAACTGCCTTACAACCCAAGACTACAGTCAGAAATCTCCCTAGCAACAAGCACATGTGCATAATACCTCACATTGCTACGGCCACCCAGATTTGAAAACCCCACAATTCGCTCAAATCACCCTGGGAATCTTATTCTGGTGTCCCATAGAAGCCGTGCTGCGATTTTCAGCCCCCAAATCAAAAGTTGGTTTTCTTAAAGAGACAGTGCACCTTAAATAAAAATGGCCGAAAAACAGCTTGTGCAATTTCCCAGTGTTGAAACACAGCAAGGACAACTTGATACTGATGATTTTGAAGAGCAGGAAGCAGAACTCACACTTCCAGCAGACCAAGTTGTACGTCCAAAACGCTCTCTCAAACCGACACTAAAGCTTATTGAAAACTATCACAATATAAAAGATGAGCTCTGTGATAACCTGGAAGAGCGATGGGAACGAGTTACCTCCCTTATGTCGGGCTTTCATTCCTTCAAAGGTGATGCCGAGAGCCTACAAGAAGCTGTTGCACGGCTGAATACAGCACACGAAAGATATAAGCGGTTGTTTGCAAAGTATATCACCTTCTTAAAAGACTCTAATGTCGATGAAGCCTTAACGGAGCTGAACAAGGCAGAATCAGTGGAAAGAGAAAGAGATGTCATGGTGCAGAATGCTAAAGATAAAGCGGAACTCCGTATCTCTCATCTGCAAGAGACTAGATCGCACAGATCAAACTCATCTAAACATTCGTCACGGACATACAAATCATCTTGCTCAAGAAGCTCAGTCCTGAGTGACAGAATACTAGAGGCCCACATATATGCAGAACAAGCCAAAATAAGACATGCCTTCAGAGAGAAGGAAGTAATGGCAGAAAGAAAACGTGCAGAAGCAAAGGCTCAGGCTGAAAGAGAAAGTGCAGAAGCAGAGGCTCAGGCTAAAAGAGCAAGTGCAGAAGCAGAGGCTCAGGCTAGAAGAGCAAGTGCAGAAGCAGAGGCTCGGATAAAGATTCTTCAAATAGAGATGGAAGAGGAAATCGCATTGGCCAAAGTAAATGTACTTGAGCGAGCGATGAGCCAAGGTCTTGATCCAGTTTGCTTGCCACAGGAAACCGACAATCCAGTTGATCGCACTAGTGACTATGTGCTGAAACAGTTACCGGCAGAGAGCCCCCTGTCTCTAATACTGTTCAAGTTGACAACAGTGAATCCTCCAAGTCAGCTCTACCTGTATCTCTGGTGCCACCCACAGAACCCACACAAACTAATGACCATCACCCAGACATGCCTTCTCAAGGACAAATATCACAGGAAGATGGCTTTCAGGTGTTTTCTGGCCTAGTTCCACAGCGTGAGCAGCAGACATCAGAACTTCCAGAGGCTAGACCACAGCTCAACCCTGCAGCAACATCATTCTACCCGGGAACATCTCACCCTTTCACGCCAGGCTACCCATACACCCAAGGGGTACCACAAGTTGATGTGGCAACAAGCAGTGAGAAAGCAGATATATCTGAGTTCGCTAGGTACATGGTTAGCAGGGAGCTGATTAACACCAGTCTTTCAAAATTTGATGACCGTGCAGAGAGCTACAGAGCCTGGAAAGCAACCTTCAAAGCTGCCATTGCCAACCTTAACCTAACCGCAGAGCAGGAGCTTGATCTCATGGTCAAATGGCTGGGCCCAGGCTCTACAAATCGTATCAAGAGCCTCAGAACTGTCTATGTGGGACAAGCAGAAGCAGGTCTTGCCGCTGCCTGGCAGAGACTCGAGCGTACCTTTGGCAGCGCCGAAGCAATAGAGAAAGCCCTATTCAAGAGACTGCAGAACATTCCAAAGATTAATCTCAAGGAAGTCCACAAGCTTCAGGACTTAAGTGATCTGCTCATGGAACTGGAACTCGCTAAAAGAGACCCTCGTCTGTCTGGACTATGCTATCTGGATACCGCCCATGGGGTGAATCCAATTGTTGTAAAGCTGCCTTACAGTTTGCAAGAAAAGTGGGCAACATCAGTCTCAAGATACAAAAGAACACACAATGTCACCTTTCCCCCATTCATTCATTTCTGCAGGTTCATCGATGAGCAGGCCCAGATGAGGAATGACCCCAGTCTTGAATTCCTGGAGTTCAACACTACAGCTGCATCATCTTCAAGGTATGAGGGCGTCACAGAGAAACACAGAGACTTTAAAAACAGTGCGAGTGTTAGAAAGACTAACCTGCCACCACCTGCAGTACCCACAGGTAAATACCATACTAACTCGTCAGGAGACAAGTCCTTCAACCGTAAATGTTCCATTCATAAAAAACCTCACTCACTAAACGAATGCAGAGGATTTAGGTCCAAACCAATACAGGAGCGCAAGAAAATCCTCACTGAGCTAGGGGTATGTTTCAGATGCTGCGCTTCACTGGAGCATATGGCTAAGGACTGTAAATCCGACATTAATGTGAGGAGTGTCACAGCGACAGACATGGCACAGCTATGCACCCAACCCCACTCACCAGCGATTCATCCACTGCAGTGACCAGTACTCCCACTGCAAGCCATGGCGGGGAGCCCCAGAAACACTCTAACACTGCCACAGATGTTTCCTGCTCATGCTCGGAGGTATGTGGAGAGAGCCAAAGGGACAAATGTTGTGCCAGAATGTCTTATCAAGGTTTACCCAGAGAGACAAAGGGCCGTAAAAATGTATGCGATCATTAGCCGGACCTAAGTTCTTTGAAGCATTTGGGATCAAAGGACCCACAAAACCCTATACCTTAAATACCTGCTCAGGCAGCATAGAGACTGTGGCAGAAGAGCACAGGGATTCATCGCTTCCCTATCAACGGGGATACAGAGATAACCTACCTACACTGATCGAATGCGGACCATATACCCGATCACAGAGATGAGATTCCTACCCAGAAGCTGCATTTCACCAACCACACCTAAGGCACCTAGCCAGCGTTATCCCACATTTGGATTTGGATGCCGAGATTCTACTACTGCTTGGCTGAGACAATCTAAGGGTACACAATGTGCGACAACAGTGTAACGGTCCTGACTATGCCCCATACGCCCAGAGTCTAGACTTGGGATGGGTAGTCATAGGAAATGTATGCTTGGATCAATCAGGAATTGACTCCTTTAAGACTTACATGCAAGGGGACAGACGCACATCTACATCAAGCCGTGCCCTCATCACTATGAGGTGAAAGAGAAGCTTCCAGACCTCATACAGCTGTCTGACATCATTCCCTCCCCCTATGCTGACAATCTGGGGAGATCATTGTTTCTCACAACTAAGGATGACGATAAAGTAGCCTTGTCAGTAGAAGACAGAGAATTCCTCAAGATAATGGACAGTGAGTTCTCTAAGGATGAAACCGATCACTGGGTTTCTCCATTACTCTTCCGAGCTTCCAGAGTAAAACTCCACAATAACCGGGAACAAGCTTTGTCAAGATTTAACTCTCTTCATCGTACCCTAAACAGCAAGCCTGAAATGAGAGAACACGTTGTCACATTTATGGAGAGAATATTCCAGAACAACCATGAAGAACTGGCTCCATCCTTAAAGAAGAACGAGGAGTGCTGGATACAGGCGCATTGGGACTTAAACATCTCCTTCCAAGACACATCTTGCAGCCGTGACAGCGACCTTCCCAACATCATCTCCAACCTTCATCAGCGCCACCAACTAGTTATGCCCGAGAATCAGAATAAGAGAAATGTCCATCAGCTCAGTTTTGCATCTACAGATGACTTCGTAGGCAAGAAGCGAGAATGCTCTCCCAACAGTAACAGTGATTGCCCACTGGAAAGCAAGAAAGCCAGAAATGAGTCTCCAAAGGAAAACTCACAGACTCCATTGCTGGAGGAGCCATTGGCTCAATTGACCCCTGAAGAGCACTACAGACATATGATGTCAGCACTTAATGAGCATAGCAGTTTTGAGGAACAACAACAACGGCTGTACCTACCGGCCAACACCGTGGCAGTACTAACCCACAGTGATCTGCTCTGGGCACGACAACAAGTGACAGCTGCTCTGGTGCGAAACCCAAGAGCAATGGAAGCTCACATAGCTACCTCCAGTAACTCCTCAAGACAGAGGAAGAAGCAAGGCCAACTACAGTATCAGGATACTTCCCACTTCACTGACAGGGAAATGTCTCACCCGCCTCCACTGCTATCACCACAAAACGCCCCTCACATCGCCTTGGGGCCACACTGAGACCACCATTTCTTGGGGAGCCATCTGCATTGTGTCAGAGTCCAGGTTACGATTCCTTGCAACCAGCTCAAGCTGAAATGTTTGCACGACAGCAAGAAATTTCACGGAAGCAGAACTTGGCCAGACTTGAGATGTTGGCAGAAACTATCCGCCAAAAGAAGCTGGAGAATCTACACAGACAGCGACCTTTAGCTGGTGATCCACTGATTCCTCCCAAGGAGTCCCAAAGTATTAGGAGAACAAGTCGAAAGTCTGCTCATCAACAACTGGAACCCCAAGGAAACCATAGTGAAACAAAGGAACTCTTGGATCAACACACCCACCAAAGCCTGTCATTAGCTCCATCAGAGGCACCTACTCATCATTTGGGACCAGGAATTAACAAAGGAGATGCAAAATATTTGCCCTCCAGCTCAGTGCCTCCACATCAGCCGCTTCCCTGTGGTTTCCACAATGCACTCCTTCCACTCAGCCGCATTTCACCAAAGAAAAGGAAATGGCAACACCACAAACCCAATCAGAAAGAAGGAGACCTCATCTTGATGAAGGAACAAACTGAACGGATTGACTGGCCTATGGGACTAGTTACAAGGGTTCTTCCCAGCAAAGACGGGAAGATCCGAAAGGTGGAGTTGAAGATATCCAGGAACGGTGAGCCTAAAACATTTGCAAGGCCAATCAACGTACTCATTCTGATACTGCCCATTGAGGATGTTCCTGGAGGATGAACAGTGCCGAACTTTACTCCATATTCCTCAGTTGATAAACAGGACTATCTTAGTGTTTACATTGCATCTAACATGTTTTGTTACAGGTTGTGGACTATATCTAATAGACATTGGTTTATAGTGAAATCCCCCTATGGGAATGTCAGACGGGGAGTGTGCTGTTCTCTTCAGTTATAGGTATTGTTATTCAACTGTTTATATTATTGCATCCTTTTCTCCATCCATTCTTTATTATGTATTGTTGCTGCGCTGCCATCTGCTGACCAGAATTTACATATGCTCCCTCTGTCTTTGTTCGTAAAGTTTTTATCTGAGGGAGTGTGTTTTTTTTAGGATTTTGCTGTGTCATTGCCTGTTAGTTGTTTTCATCTTAATGTGACTGGAGCACACATCTTTTGGGCTAGCAGAAGCATCAATTTCTGACCAGCAGACTGCAGCAAAACAGAAAACATCAGCAGTGCAGCAAAACAACAGAGCAGCAAACAGTAACAACAAACAGCAGCAGCAGCAACAAACTGCACCAAGGTTTATACTACTACAGGGATAACCACAGTTCTGTATCAGTGATCATTGCTGTATCCAAGGTGAATAAAATACATTCTGTTTCACACCACTGTGTTACTATATCTACTAAGCTGAGCCTGCTTGGTCCTGTCTGCTCCACATTCTGGATACGAAGGTAGGAAAGTCTCCCAGTCACTATCATCCACCAGCCAGTACACCTTCATTCGCCTCATGTGGGGACAGAACAAAAAACAGTAAATCTGTCATGGTCACTTGGAACCCGGAGGCAGATAGGGCATTCCAGGTGTTAAAACTGGCCCTTTGTAAAAGGCCAGTACTGATCACCCCAAACTTTAAAAAGGGCTTTGTTGTACAGACGGATGCGTCTGATGTAGGACTGGGTGCAGTGCTTTCCCAGGAAGTAGACGGAGAAGAGCACCCAGTAACATACTTAAGTAGGAAGCTCACTCCCGCAGAGAGGAATTACAGTATTGTGGAGCGAGAGTGTTTGGCCATCAAGTGGGCCCTCGAATCCCTTAAGTACTACCTACTGGGGCGCCATTTCAGGTTGATCACAGACCACTCACCGCTAACCTGGATGTCCCAAGCAAAGGAGAGAAATGCTAGGGTTACCAGATGGTTCCTGACACTGCAGAATTACAGTTTTTCTGTAGAACATAGGGCAGGAAGACTACAGGGCAATGCTGACGCACTGTCAAGAACACACTGTTTGGTAGCTAAAAGTGTCCGACCCCACAGGCTCAAACAGAGGGAGAGGGTATGTGAGACAGCGACGGGCGGCATTGTTGACGGAAGATATATTTCTCCTAGAATGCTCTCCTATGCGGCCTTGGGGAGTATGTGGAGTAATGCGTGTCACCGAGAAGCCTGGTCTCGGTGAAGGGAAGCCGACAGTTTGTGTGTCAGTAACGATATGTTACTGACATGTTTGGTATAAGCGGTTCCAATCCGCTTTTGCTCTGGGTCGGCTTTTCTGGAGTGGTCAAAGAGATGGGCGGGTGGCCACTCCCACGCACCAGGTGAGGCTGGTGTCCAGCCTATAAAGCCTGGGTCTGCAGGCCTGTGCGCTGTCTGCTGTATACTCTGTGTCTCAGAGGAAAGACCCCGTGCAAAGGAACCTGGCTGTGAATACTGAGCTGGATTAAGGACTAGTCAGGGAAGACTTTGTCTAGTGAGTGCTCAGCCGAGCAGGTATTTATTTTCTGTTAGCCTGAAGCTAAGGCTTGTTTTTGTTTTGTGTTTTTTGCACCTGCTAAAATAAACCCAGGCAACGCCTGGACTTGAACTTGAATTTTGTGTCACTGTCTCTGTCCACTGAAGCCCACGCTGCCTACCTGTTTGCTGGTCCCCCTCACAATATATATGTATACATATATAAAGAACCCCCCTCCCCAGTGCAGAAAAGATAACTAAATTTTCCTTTAATATATTGCTAATGGTCTAGTATAATCTTATCTATCCCTGTCGAGAGAACTATAGAGCAATCATTATGAAATGAACTACTAGATAAGTAGCAGCTGAAGTGAGATTCATCTGCCCTGCCAAACAAAAGTTCTCTCACACAGGTAGAGGAGGACAATACTTTATGTGTAATTTTTAATAGTGCTGTTGAAATAAAGAAAGAATATTGCCAAAAATTCTAAAACAAAATAGTTTTCCAGGAATATTGGTTTTAAGAAAAATGCTCCTTTCTGATGGCAGTGTCCTTTTAAGGACACATCGATCACCATCAAGATAGAAGTGTATACAGCCTGTATCCCATGGGATAAGGTAGACTATCACCCACTCCTAGAACAGACCCCCATGTGTGTAGCTATGCGGAAGATGAAGGATCGAAGTTTTAGTAAACAGCCACAGTGAAAGTAACAGGGTGCTGCACGCCACACACATGGTTTTATGCTTTAGTTGTAAATGCTGTGAAACCACAGCAATTCATGGTAAGACGGGTGTGTTTTTTGTCCCACTAATTACAGTGGTTTGGCTCCATTGTGTACCACCGTTCAATTAGCCCTTATAACAACAACTCTGTCTGCCAGCAGGGAATGGGATTTTTACTGCTGTCGTTTCCAGAGTTTATTGGTAATATTGGTTATATCAGCCATTGACTGCTTCACAGATTACAGATGAACAATCTGCCTACTACTGCACCTATCCGAGGATTGGGCATAAAATGAATGACCATAAAATTCCTGTTTGTAGCAGTGCACAATGCATGATAGCTTGTATGATGTATTGTGCTATCTCCACTCAGTTGCCACAAAAAGTTAGGGCATGTTAATGTAGGATAGTGGACCAACCTCGCTGCGTTCACTAAGTAAAATCACATGTGGGACTTATAATTGTAAAGTATTCTGTTGCATTCTGCTGTTTGGCCACAAGATGCCACTATTTCCGGTTTCTGGTGTATGCAAATGAGAGACTTGTGATAACTATCAGAAGGCAGTAGCCATTTTGAGTGGCAGAAGGAGAAGACACAGAGAGATCAGGAGAGGACAGACGCTGGGCGAGGATCGACTCAGTTTGCCCTGAAACTGTTAGGCCCTGAACTGTGAGCTGCTTCAGAGAGAGAGAGGAGTCTGGCTGTCTACACTGATACTGTTGCTAAAGAAAGCTCCGGAAGGAAGGAACACTCTGCAGAGGCTGAGAGGAGCGACTATATCTGAGATATCAGCTCCATCAGCGGGGATCTTCACCTCAGAGCAGCAACTGCTGGCCATCACAGGTACACTGAGGTCACATGCGTGCATGCCAACAAACTCTGGACTGTGTTCAGGCCTGTAGTTAGCCTAGTTAGGGCAGGTTTTGTTTCAGGCCGTAAGTGTTAATCCAAGTACGCCCCCCTGATTCGGGACTTTGTAGAGGGCTTGCTATAGCACTGTTATTTATGCAACCGCTTCGCCTGTGAGAGAATCTTTATTGTATGTATATAACTGGGGGTAGCGGGTAGAGCTGGTTAAGTTGTAAACTGCTGTGCTGCACCGCGAGCACGCATTTGAACGGCACCACACACAATTGTTCCTGTCTTTGTACGGTATTAAAAGGTAGAGGGTATTCGGCCTTTCCGAACCCCACAGGTAGGTAAACTTATCGTGCATCCCGAAGATACTCTTCCAGCGGCGCACTGTGCAGCAAAGGGGTCCCGGGCACAAGTTTTTACACAAGTGTTTGGGGGATTTGTTTACCATACTTTCCTAAAAAGTTCAGTAAACCATACCATTGTTGAGCTGGTGTTGGAGTCGCTTTCTTCGTCCGTGACTTCATGTATTCCGGAAAGCCTACCTCGGTACTCGGCTTACATTAACATGGATGATTTGGACGCCAATTTAGCACTGAATCCGCATCAGAATCAGAAAGCAATTCACGTCACATTGTTTCTAGTGGAAAATCAGCGTCTCAGTGCACACAAAGCTGATTTTCTTTGAAAATAATCTGTGCTGTGGAAAAAAAAGGTGACAGCAATTCTTGAGGCAGATTCAGTTCTGCATTTTAGTGCTGAATCCTGTAAATTGAATGTCAAATCCACATCTAGAATTGAAAATTAATTTCTAAAATCCTTGCTGATCTTATACATGCATTCTGCTCTGAAAATCAGCTGTGTGAACGTACCCCCATTGTTTTTCAGCACATATTTTATAGCAGTATTCATAAGCCAAAACCCAGAAAAAGTACAAGCCTTTCTCTTATAATTTTTCTCTGTGTAGGCTTTACTATTCTGCTGCAAAATACGTGTCAAAAAGCCTTAGGACGCGTCCCCACGATATTGGACAAATACTGGTCGCTTTGTATTTGTCCTGTTTTTGGGTCTGGCAAATAAACCGCCTGCCGCCAAGGGGGGGGGGCTTTTCTCCACGATTAGTGGAGAAAGCCCTCCCTCTTCATATTCACAAGCACAGATTCTGTCCGAAAACCGGATGGAAGATTGTGCTTATAGAATGTTTCGCGGGCGGAAAAACTGTCGGACAGAAAACCCGTGCAGTGGGGACTGCTGCACTGGTTTTCCATAAAGCACCATTGTGCTCATTTTCGGCCGTTTTTTCAGGTGGTCTGCAAAAATGCAAACCGCCTGAAAAACCGGCCAAAAACCTGTGCTGTGGGGACATGCCCTTAGTGTGGAACACAAAATTGTTCACTAGGACGGCATCCACTGAAAGCTCTGTCTGAAAGGAGAAGGTTCCTCATCAACCTATACCTTACAGTGGTTTTCTCACCACACTGTTTAGCTTTCTACATGTAGGGGAGGGTAAATGAAGTCTATTACAAATACATTGCTTTGTTCAGGAAATAATGAAGATTTTATCTACTGCTAGTGTACACAAGTTTCTCTTGGTTACTGACTACCTCTTCCTGCTATTTCTCTTATCTGATTGTTCTAAGCAGCCATCAATCATGATGATGTCACTTCTAGAGTCTAGAGTCTATTCTCTAGCACAGGAGCTTGTTTGTTTAAATGAATAAAGTTTTAGCCCTTAGAGCTCTGTAGCCTTGTGTCCTGCATATTATAAATCTCCTGCAGTCCTGTCACTGTAACAGGAATAGCTAGAGATAGCAGAGCTGAAATGCCAATCACTGCTGTAGAACCACCCACAACTGATCCAGGAAGTGTGAATCTGAAGCTGGCTGTAGCTCTGTTAAACAGCATGATGAGACAACCCCTTTAACCTCCAGGATCAAATGGCTCTGCACATACCATAAATGGATGGGTACCTTTTGCTGAAACATAGGGAGAATTTGTCTTGTTCGTTGCTTTTCCTTGGTCTGTAACCACAGCATTCACTAGAAACCATAAACTGAAGGTTAGGAGGGACATAAACTGAAGAAACCTGATGGCTGAATACATTGACGCTCCTAGAGGGAGTAACACGCATAAAGGCACTGCATGCTGAAAACTCAAAAAGGTCAAAGGTTTGGCTCCACCCATGAGGGTCTCAGGGGGTTATGTGGAACCTGATGAACATATACATCTGGGCACCTATAAGGGCACTCTGTACCCTTAAAAATGTGATAAAGATAAAAAAATGATTGATAACCCTCCTCTTTTCCATTGTACCTGTGGCTGCCAGTACCCATGCAATGTAACATACATGGTGTAAGAACTCACACACAGATTGCATGAAGGTAGCTACTGCAGCTATCATACAGCAGGCGTCGGCAGTCTGGAGGTCTTCAGATAAATATGTATCGTAAAGTGGGCTTGTGGTAAATGGTAAATGTTGGAAATCCATAGGGATCATAGGGATGAAGCAATCCTAGTAAAGATATTAGGGTTTTGGTATTAATGTAATTTCCTAACTTATTCTAAACCTGGCTGTAACGTTTATGCTGATGGATGTATAAAGCTGCTGTTGAATGCACTTTTTTGATAGTCGCTGAGCAGAAGATAATTATCGGATCCATCTAGAAAATACAAATCATGTGAAAGACTGGATTTTCAGGATTTTGCAATAGTGAGTTAAATTTCATGTCACAACAGGGCGGGTGTGTGCGGTGTTTGTGAAATTTAACCCCTTAATGTCAATTTTTTTTCACATTCGTTTTCCCTTCCCTGCCTTCCAAGACCCATAACTTTTTTTTTCCATCTTTTATTTTGTAGGACCAGTTGTACCTTCCAATGGTGTTATTCATAAAATTCAAAAAAATTCTAAGTGGGGCAAAATGTGAAAAGAACGTACTTGTGCCATGTTTGCCGGAGTTTTGCTTTCACAGAATTCAATCTTCGGTAAAAATGTGTTATCTGTATTCTACAGGTTAATACGTATCCTCCAATGCCAAACATGTACGGTTTCTGTTATATTTGGCACCATAAAAAAATTCCAAACATTTTCTATTTATGAATTTTGCGCCGCTGCGCCATTTTCTGTAAACAATAACTTTTTTGTACTAACACCTTCGGACGTGAGTGTGGAGACATTTTCTACGGGCTGAAGTGTGCTTTTTATTGCTAGCAGTTTGGAATACATGGAACTTTTTTGATTACATTTATTCCAATTTTTAGGTGACGTGAAATGACCCAAAAAAACACAATTTTGGCGTTTTTGGAATTTTTTCTTCTACAGTGTTCAGCGTACTGGATAAATTATGTTATATTTTAATAGATCAGACTTTTCCATATGCGGCAATACCAAATATGTGTATCTTTTTTTTTTTTTTTTTTTTAGAAAATGGCAAAATGGAGGGTTGATTTAACTTTTTTTTTACACTTTAAAATGTTTCTTTTTTACTTTAACTTTGAGTCTCCTGAGGGTACTACACCACTAGGGGGAGTGATCACTTTTAAAGCCTAATGCATTGTAATACAATACCTGGGGCCGGAATAAGCAAAATCGAAAACATGGTGGTGATAGAAGCCTTCAAAAGGCTTCCAGCTGCCATGTTAAGCGAACAGGAGCCCACAATTTCACCGCTGGTGCCCTGATTGAAGTGAGGAACAGTGTGCAGCACTGTTTCTCATTGATTTAGACGCCACAGCCATCTTTACTGTGTCATCTAAGGGGTTAAAAAGCGGGGGAGGGGTGGCGGCCACACCAACCCACGCCGTACCCGCCGTGTGTTAGCAGCAATTAGCAGCTCAGAACCGGCAACTATGTAGCGGGATCGCGCCCCTTACCATCACTATGACATACTCATACGTCCAATGTCGTAAGGGGTTAAAGTGTCTCTAAATATTAGATGAAACAAGTAGTTGGTGGTTTTCTGCTATCCGGTTTCCCTGATATATGGTGGTATTATTTATACCTTTAATTATTGTGTCTTATGCTGCTGATTTTACTTTATTGTCATAAGGTGGTGGGCTCTTATGCATTCTAGTTATGCCTCACTGTATCCTGCAAATGGCAGTGAAGCTTAGGAAGAACCTGTCTTGCTCATAGCTTCTCCTTTGACTGCTATCCTATCTAATAATATCTAGCATCTTCTAAAAGTCACAAGATGAAGTTTGGTCACAAACAGAAAAGAGCAGCCAGGTTTGCAGGGGAGGGGTCAGGGAACCCAATGGTTGCACACATCTGTACTTCTAGACCTTCAGTAGGAACACCTGTAAGAACTTACCATAAAAATTGACAAAGATTTAAAAAAAATTATATGCCTTTCACTAAATCACACAAACAAAAAATTGCATAAAATAAAATCATATTTTATTGATAGAAACATGTAAAAAACATATAAAATACCAGCACAACATTGGTGTATGTTTTTATTAATTATATCAACACAATAATATTCTATTATATGTAAATTTACATGTGGACAAAAAATTTTGATTATTATTACAAACCTTGCAAAAATCTGCAAAAATACCACGTGTGAACACTGCAGGACTGCTACTGTACCACAAGTATGTGCCATGTAGGAAAAGCTGACTACAGAAGAGGGTTAAAGGGAATGTGTCATCAAATAATGAGTCATTGTTTAAGTCCCATTTTTATGTTAAACACATTTTTTAGGACTTTTTGGTTGTTTTTTTTTTATTTTTCCTCCCACTTTCAATATTTTTTAATAATTCTTAAGTCTTTCAGTTTTCACTTTGGCCACTAGGCCGTGGTTGCGCTGCTTTAACGGCAGGCAGAGAGATGCTTTACAGTAGCTTCATGCACATAGGAGACTTCAGACTGACTCAGTCCCATTGACTTCTATAGGAGAGTTTTCTAGTCATGCTGTGTGACCTGGGAAGAACTCAGTGTGCAGGGAGGTGAAAGGGTGAACTGTGACTATCTCCTCTTGTGACTGTTGGATCCTGTGGTATCTATTCACAATGGTGTCTCCTTTCAGTTTGACCCTCTTTGTGCTGATAATGAGCAGACAACTGAGAATCTTTCTCTACAGAACATGAAGTGTTAGACTATTATTAGGCTTAGTGGCTAAAGTGAAAACTGCAGGACTTACGAATTATTAAAAAATATTGAAAGTGATATGGAAAATTAAAAAAAAAAATCTAACCAAAAATTCTTAAAAAATGTGTACATAAAAATATACTAATTTTTGATGACACATTCCCTTTAAATAAAATCTTATCTTGTAAATCTGTTGTTACTGACAGGAAATAATCTTTGTAATGTTTGTGTTGTATTTTGATGAATTTTGTGGTTGCGGTTCAGCTATCCAAGTTCAGTTATATTTTTTGTAAGTTATGGTTTGTTCCTCACCTTATTGATGTTTAGTAGTTTATTCATTTCAGCAAATAGATAAAGTTCCTGGAAGAGAATAACAACAACCACAGACATATTAGGACAAATTAACTTGTATATTATCTATTCGTATTACTCGGGTGGCTCTTAAAAATGAAAGTTTAAAATTTCCAGTTCTCATCCCTTCAAGAGATTCCACCTGATGAGAAAACAATTGCCAGTACTGCAGGTCTTGCTATGTACATGTTTCCTTTTCGGCAGCCATAAAGTGTGCTTGTATTCTGATTTATGGTACATTTAAAATCCATAGAGATCAAATCCCTTGTAAATTCTGTTTAAATTTTGGATAACATTTAGAGATGGCCGCAGGGATCTACATTAGGTTGGCCCTTAGCACAAGGTGGAAAAATGAAAGTGGTTAATTCAAATGTCTCACCCCCTGAAGTTGTTCCACTTATGAAGAGGAGAATTTGTTTAAATTGTGTTTTGGAATAGGACAGCATTTACAGGTGGTCCTTGCATTTTCCAAAATTGTAAATTAGCTCCACTAAAGGCCACCTGTAAATGCTGTCCAATTGCAATAACAATTTACAGAAATTCTCCTCTTCATAAGTAGAACAACTTCAGTGGGTGAGACATCTGAACTAACCCCTTTCTTTTTTTTCACCTTGTGCTAATGACCACCCTAATATTTAATCTATCTATCTAAACTTTGTGATTTTACTTTATCTACCCAAGTGTCACGAAAAATGCAGCGTGCCACACAAGGTGTTGTCTGCAAGCAATCTCTAAATGGAGAAGAGCCTCCATAAACCTATTCTTCAACCTTCAGTAACCAGTGCGTATCTATAGGGCGTGCATTGGTAGCAGTCGCTACCAGGCCCGGCAGCCTGAGGTTGCCCAAAAGCCGTTCTGCCACATAAGGAGACAGATCACAGCAAAAATTAAGAGGCATAGGGCCACACAAATACTAATTATAAAACTAAACCTTTAATAAGTATACGATAAAAAACACCTAACCCTATTAAACCCTATTGAAAATGAACTGCCTACAAAAGATAGGGAACCCGCCCCAAAAAGGGCGACCCTTCCAGCACACCTCCTGGCATAACCTAGCAATCCCTAATGTAGCCAGTAGTAATGGTGTCTCTGTTGGGATAAATCTACAAAAAACTCCATGATAGATACTCAAGAACCTCCAACACGTTTCCCCTTCTTGGGTTTATCAAGGAGGAAAAAACAGTATGGATCAATTATTATCTGTCCTACTGATAACAACCAGTGATAGCCCCTTTTAGATAAGGCAGCATACTCCTGATACAGACAATATATTGGGATACACCAACCTGACCAGCAGAATATCAGTTGCAAGATGTCAGATATTCCAAAGTTAGAAAGATAAGGAATATCAGATTATTAGGGCATCATGATTAGAGATGGGCGAATCGATTCTAACGAAGTGGAATTCGTTTAGAATTTCAGGAAAACTTCGGTTCGGAACGAAGAAGAACTTTGGGGACTTTGGGTGAACGAAGTGTGCTTTTGATTGATAAAATGGCTGCGAGCACATGGCGTTACATGGGGCAAAGCACTCTGGGAGGAAGAAGGGCATAGCCTAGATGACATGTGCAGAGATGAAGCCAATCAGAGACCGGCGGGATCTGTGACGTCACCGCACTATATAAGTCCGAGGCGCGACGCTGAGGAGCTCATACCGCTCTCACTGTACTGATTAGGGAAGGTGCTGCCACGGCTGCTAATGATATCTCTTACTAAAGAACTCATTTTTATACAGCGATTTTTGGGGGGTGTCACAGCTTGTCTCAGAGACTGCTTCTCTTAACGTTTTATTTCTGATTTTGTGGAGTATTGGATCTGAAGTCCAGTGTGCGTCCAGTGCAGCTGCATATACATGTAATGCTATCTGCTCACAGCACATTGAATATCCAAGGGTTATCTAAGCCTGTTCCTGTTGTATTCATTTAAAGAAACAGCGTTTTTACAATACAAATACCACTTCATTTTTGGCTGCTCAATTCTTTTGCGCAATTTACATCCAGGGGTTAATTAAGTGTTGTTCTGCTGTTATGGTGACTAAAAGAAACCGTCTTTTTCACCGGCAAAAAATAAAATTTTCTGTAGCATAATTCATAACGAAGGAATTACAATTTTTCTTTGTTGTGTAGATAAAATAACCCTGAACACACTCAAAGCTGGTGTTTTGGCTGCTCAATTTTTTGCCAATTTACACCAGGGTTATTAAGCGTTGTTCTGCTGTGGGGACTAAAAAACCGTTTTTTCACCGGCAAAAAACATTTTGACTTAGCAATTCAACCGAAGATAATTAAAAGTTTTTCTCTTGCTGTGACCGTAAATAAGCCATTGTAACACGCTACAAAGCTGGTAGTTTTTGGCTGCTCAATTCTTTTGCGCAATTTACCATCCAGGGGTTAATTAAGCGTTGTTCTGCTGTTGTGGTGACTAAAGAAAACCGTCTTTTTCACCGGCAAAAAAGACATTTGCCTGTAGCATAATTCACAACCAAGGTTAATTACAAGTTTTTCGCTTGCTTTGTACCGTAAATACACGTACATTTTAACACGCTACAAAGCTGGTAGTTTTTGGTTGCTCAATTCTTTTGCGCAATTTACATTTCCCAAGGTTAAGTAAGTATTTTTCTGCATTGTACTCAGTAAAAGAAACTTTGTTTTTTCAATACCACAGAGAAATTCTGTGGCATAAATCATATCCGAAGGTTAATTAAGCCTGTTTGTGCTTTTATATTCAGTAAATACACAGAGTTTTTAAACGGACATACAAGTCAATTTTCCTGCCCTTTTTGGAGCGCAATTTATATCCAAGGGTTCCCCAAGCTTCTTAGTGGGTTTCATTTGGAGTCAAATACAGGGTATGTATTTTCTATACAGATATCTTCATTAAAACATTTTATTTTTTGTCAGACAGAGAGGTGGCGGCTCTTCCCTGCGAGTGGCAGGGGCACAAAACATTCCTGGAGCAGGCCCAGGTCATAGCACAGCAAGGGGACGTCGCAGCAGGGGTCACTCGGTGAGGCCACAACTGCGCTGTCATCTAGCGGCCATGTGCTGACTAGCAACCCAAGGGTTCTGATTGTTTGACTAGGTCATCCACTTCCTCCCAGATGACATCTGACAAAGTAAAGCCAAGAGTCGGGGGATCGTCAGACACAACCCTTAGTTGGCATGGCCCGGGAGCGGGTCAGCGGCCCTCACCTGTCCTCAACCCACCTCTGTCCACCCGTTTCCCCTCAGCAGAGATCTACTATGTGTGTCTGGGCTCAGCGCCAGTATATAGGAGGATGAACAATTTGGGGAGGGCAGTCAGCAGCTACTTTGGCAGCAAAGAAAGGGGGCCAATATCCCTCCCTTCTTGCAGTAGGCGGCAAAGTATAGATGTGGAGAGTGGCATGGGAGGTCATTGTTGTGAGGGGTCAGCCTTTTTAAAACCAAGACCGGTGTTTGAGGACAGCAGTGACGATGAAAAAACAAATAGATGATGATGTAGCCGACCGCATTGGGAGCCGGGTGAAGCAAGGGCTTCTCATCGTCAGGAGAAGAGGGCGTCAGCTTGCGTGTCAGGCAGCGGCGCAGCCAGCAAGTGGGTTATGTGGCCATGAGTCAGCAGGGTAGCAGCAGTGTGAGGTCGGGAGCCAAGCGGCCACGGGGTAGAAAACCCGCTTAACAAGTCCAAGAAAGTAGCGGCAGCGAGGCAGCGTCGGTAGTAGTCACTCAGTGCGGAGCGTTGGCGGTAAAATCAGCTACTCGGCGGTGTGGCAGTTCTTTGCTAAGACAACTGGAGGAGCCGAATATGGGTATATGTAATTTGTGGGCAGAAAGTGAAGGTGGCCGGGAGCAAGGTGGCACCAGGGCCCCTGCGTCAACACATGCAGCGTCCCCATCAGTGGCCTGGAGAAACGTGGCTCAGATGTGGTGGTCCATCCTGCCGCCGCCGCAGCAGCAGCGGCCAGTGGCACGCATACCACCTCTGCAGAAGGGAGCTGTTTCTCTTTGCCATCATCTCCCAGTCCAGATGCTCCTCCCCTTTGCTCTCATGGCGCCAGCAGTCGTTCAGCGAGGCGATTGGAAAGAGACAACAGTATGCGTCCAACCATCCTAAGGTGCAGCAGCTGACCGTGGTCCTGTCCTGTCGCCAGGACTATGGGATGAATAACGTCATTCCACTGCTTCATGTCCTGGAACAGATGCTGAAAAATCTGTCTGGGCAGGGGACTGGAGACGTGACGACTACATCTCGCGGCCACATGAGTCCGGTGGGGACTGAAATGGAGGAGGAGGAGGAGGAGGAGGAGGACATTGGAGCAGAAGCAATTGTCTTGGGGAAATGAGTGGATTTTCTCCCAGGTGACAAGAGAGGAGGAGTGGGGGCAGCTGGAGGAGGTAGATGGAGATTAGGAAGACGAGGCAGATGACCCGCAAGCACCGTGGCAGTATACAGTGGAGATGGAGGCAGGGACTCCCTCGGAGTCACTTGTGCAGAAGGCCCACAGCATGCTGATTTGCCTGGCTAGTGACAGTCGAATAGTCAGCATCCGGCAGAGGGATGACTTCTGGCTCTCCACCTATTGGAAACCCCCGCTAACCGGTCCAAAATGGGAGCCTTTTTCCCCGCTATTGAGAGGGGGGACAAACTCACATACTATAGAGAAATCCTATGTGCGGCATGTCCCTCCTCTGACAGGTCTGACGGGGGGTTCCTCAGCGCTCACGTACTACTGCCGTGGCTGCTTGGGGGAAGGTGGGGGGGTTAGGAGCAGTACCAGCTCCATCAGCAGCAACCTAAGTCTGGAGTCACTGATGAGCAGCTTCCTTCACCCGCCTAGTGAGGAGGGTAGTCGCCAGCAGCAGGACCTAGAGCAGTCCCTGAACCAACAGGTGGTGGCCTACTTGGACAGCACTCTGCCATCCCAGTTAGAAGATCCGCTGGATACTGGGGCAGCCAAAACTGGATGTGTGGCCGCAACTTGCCAAGTTTGCAGTGGAGAAGCTGTCCTGCCCGGCCAGTAGTGGGGCATCAGAGCAGGTGTTCATGCGGCGGGGGTCATCGTTCCCCCAAGGAGAACCCGTTGTCCAGAATGTTTGGACGCTGACCTTTGTGTCCGTTACTCAGTGTTGGATCGGCCAAGTTTTCCACTCCCCAAAAGTTAGGCCAAATCTCGCCTATGCCTCCCCGTGAAAATGAGTGTTTATTCCACTCCTTGCCCTATTCTGTTGCCCCCCGTCCCTGTGCCAAAATCTGCCCACAGTTCTCCACGCACCTCCCTCTTTACACCGGGACCCCGGTTTTGCCACCCTCCAAATTGTCATTGTGCCACTTTGACTCATGCTGCTGCGCTTGCTGTGTTGGCCGTGGCATCCTTTCCACCTGTGCTTGTGCCCCTGCCTGACCTCATGCTGCTGCTGCCGTGACCTCCACCTGGGCATTTTGCCACTCTGTGGCCTACTCCTGTTTTGCCACCTACAGAATGTCCTTGTGCCACTGTCTGACCTCATTGCGCTGCGTGACCTCCACCTGTCATTGTGCCACTCTGTGGCCTACTCCTGTTTTTTTTCCCCCTCCAGAATGATTGTTTCCACTTCTGACCCCATCTGCTGCTGCCTGACCTCCACACTGTGTCATTGTGCCACCTGTGGCCTACTCCCGTTTTTGCCACCTCCAGAATGTCATTGTGCCACTGTCTGAAACCCCATGCTGCTGCCACCGTCACTCCAACTCTCTGTCATTGTGCCCCTCTGTGGCCTACTCCGTTTTTTTCCACCTCCCGTATGTGATTGTGCCACTGCCTGACCTCATGCTGCTCTGCCGTGACTCCACACTGTGATTGTGCCACTTCTGTGGCCTACTCCCGTTTTTTGCCACCTCCAGAATGTCATTGTGCCACTGCCTGACCTCATGCTGCTGCCGCCGTACCTCCACCTTGTCATTTTGCCACTCTGTGGCCTACTCCGTTTTTGCCACCTCAGATTTTTTCATTGTGCCCCTGCTGAAATCATGTGCTGCTGTGAACCCCACTTGTCATTGTGGCCCCTCTGTGGCCTACTCCGTTTTTGCCACCTCCAGAATGCCATTGTGCCACTGCTGACCTCATGCTGCTGCTGCTTTACCTCCACACTGTGTCATTGTGCCACTCTGTGGCCTACTCCTGTTTTTGCCCCCCAGAATGTCATTGTGCCACTGCCCACTATGCTGCTGCCCGTACCTTTCCCCTCTTGTCATTGTGCCACTTTTGTGCCTTTTCCTGTTTTTTTCCACCTCCAGAATGCCCTTGTGCCACTTCTGACCTCATGCGTGTGGCTGCCGCCGTCACCTCCACACTCTGTCACTGATGTTGCCACCTGAGCTCTTAGCTTGTTTTTTTCCAGCTGTCGCTGCCAATGACTTTGTAGGCTACATTCCACTTCAGTTTTTGGTCATTTTGCCCTCTTAAGTGCCCAGGGAATTTTATAGTGAAGCGATTCTAAGGAGCGGCAGCAGTCATGTGCGTGTCATACTAAAACCAACATTGTAAGAAGACAAACCAAGCTCCCTCTGCAAAATTTAAGCATGGCACAACGTTCTACAGCACCCTACAGGCTCTGTGCAACCTGGAAATAGATGTTTTTTAACGTGTTTCATCCCGAAGCAATTCGGACCGAAACGAATTTTGACGGAAAATTCGGCGAAGTGACCGAATCAAATTTTTGAGACATTCGCCCATCTCTAATCCTGATGATAATAGACCCGCGGTAGGAGATCTAGGTTAGCAGGCATAAGAAGACACCAGCATTGTAAGTGGCACATGGTAGCAGGGGGACTCATTTCACTTTTTGTACTAGGGCCCCGGAGCTTCAAGTTACACCTCTGTCAGTACCAGTAGACCTTGCAAATACCAGGGACTGGTGGCTTCTCTCTCCCGAACATTAGGGAGAATTTGTCCTGCTCATGACGTCTCCTGGGGCTGTCACCTCAGCTTTTGTCAAAAGCAGCTTCAGCAGAATGGGAGGGTTTTAATAGGGTGAGGAACCTGACAACTGCAAACTTCTGCACCCCTATACCTTTAAGAGAAACACCCATAAGTGCACTGTACCCTGCAATATCCTAAATAATAAAGTTTAAAAATTGATAATTAACCCTCCTTTTCTGCATTGCACTTGTGTCTGCCAGTACTGCAGGTCTTGCTATGTACATGTTTCCTTTTCGGCAGCCGTAAAGTGTGCTTGTATTCTGATTTATGGTACATGTAAAATCCATAGGGATCAAATCCCTTGTAAATTAAGCAACCTTAATAACTTTATTAAGGTAATGGAAATAATGTAGTTTTCTAACATATTCATGGCCTTGACTGTAAATTTTGAGCTGGTTTATGCTGATGCCTTGTTGATGTATATAGCCACTGCTGAATGCACATTTGTGATAGAAGGATAACAAAACATATGCAGAAGATCCACCTCGCATTACACTAAATAAATGTGCATGTTGGAGAGGGCCTGTGGGTGGCAGCAGTAGTTTTCGATCTGTAAATACAGCTGATGTAAAATGCTGGAATTTCCAGGATTTTGCAATAGTGAGTTGAATTTGACGAAATGCTCCTAGGTAGCTGTGCAATGTCAAAACAGGAGGGAGCATATGGTGTTTGTGAAATGTGAAACTTAAAGCATCCATATTTACTAGATAAAAGCTATATTGATCTGACATTGTATGGGGCTGACCGAACTATCCCATGATGGATAGAAAGAACAATCAAACATGATAAAAAAATCCCAAATAAAAATTTTTATCTTATATTATAAATATTTTATTATATATATTTATATAAATAATTATAATATATATATAAAAAAAATATATAATATATATTTTTTAATATATATTTTTTTACGCCTGTTGCCCCGGACCCCATCCGGGGTCCTTTAGTACGACCCCGTTTTTGTAGATGGGGGTAGGGCCCAAAAACAATAAGGCATCTTGACGCGGTTTGGGTTAAGGGCCCTAAAACCATTTTAAATCAGACACAGCTATTAAAAAAAAAAAACCTTTGGTTTTGGGCCCAAAAACACACAAAAAATAGACCTTTTAATGGGTATTCTGGACCAAAATTCCAGATAAACACAGTGTACTCTTCTACGTTATTTTTTTCCCTAAAGCCTTGGGGGCCAAGCCTCCTCCAGCCCCTTGCTGCACTGCAGTACAGCCCCCACGCCCCCCTTACACTAAAAGACCGGTTTTATAGGACCCCGAGCCCCTACCCAAAATTTGGGGCCCTGGTACATGGGGAGAAACGCCCACCCGCAATTGTCTACTCCCAAAAAACCGACCCAGGGGAAGGGCTGAAAAGCCCACTAGTACACCCTTCCCAACCACTTATGAGGCGAAAATACATGCGGCTGGCTTTTACCCCCCCAAGGCCGGGTCCTTGGGGCAGTTGCATAGAGAACGGGGGTATAGCTCCCCCTAGTGGAGAATTAGGTAACTACCTGTATTGCCCTGTCACAATATATTATATAAAATATAAAAATTTATTAATATATTTTTAAATTTATAAAATATATATAATATATGTAGTATTTCGGGCGTCAAAAAAAAAAAAGATGTGATCTGCTCAGCACACGATGTCCGTTGCCGCTTGGGATCAAAATTGTCATGTTGAAAAGAAACAGTCTTTTAAAGGGGTTTTATATTTCTTAAATGGTTTCAGAATAAAGGGGGCAGTGAAAACAAGTAATTTTAATTAGATATCATTAGCAAAGCTGTTTGTATTCACGTTTTCCTTATCTTCTGGTTTCTGTTTTACACTGATATCCCGTGCTGGTGGGGCCCCTCCTCCTTGCATTTCACTAGCTGAGAGCTCATTTACATTCTTTAGGCCCCCGGGCGGCTGTATTCAGGGCTTGGGTTCCTGCTTTTCACTCAAAAAAGGGACTGGCACAATTTCAAATGCACAGCCAGAAAAACAAATAAACCCGAGGGTTCTACAAACAAAAAAAGCACAAATTGTGGTCAATCCCCGCCCCTCTGATCAGAGTTGGGGGGCCCGGGAATTTTTCTCTGCCCCCACAGAACAAAATGCGAATTTACAATAGAAAACACACAAATTTTGTCTCGGTGCCCAAATTCCCGCATAGAAGGGGGATTGTGCCCTTTATAGAAAGCTGGATACAACTGTAACAAATCTCCCGCGTGGAAGGAGAAAAGATCATGCTAACAGATTGAATCCCGGGTATTATACAAATGAACAGTGAAGGGGGGATGATTTTCCATGGGAGGGAAGAAAGCCCTGCATTCTAGAATTGAAAGTGGCATATGAATCATACAAAATAAAGTAGCGATAACCCCCTTTTTGACCAAAAAATGTACAAAAACAGAGAAACACACCTGTGAGTTTCATGTTTCATCAGGGGGGGTGCAGAGGTACATCATACCGGGGCCCGCAGTCTGAGTTGGCCCAAAACATTTCCACATAAGGGATACTAGTTTTAAAAGGCCATGGTGCTGGGGGGGCCCTTTCACTTTTTTGACTGGGCCCCGGAGCTTCAAGTTACGCCCCTTTGGGCCCCATTGCCTTTATAATTTGAGCGATTTCGTTGGCTATCGAGATCGATCGATAGCAATAGTGGGCCCCCCCATGATAAGGTTTTCGATAGTGAGCATCGATTATGCCGATGCCTTAAAGTCTATGGGAAGCAAAAAACCTTATTATTAACCCCAAAAAAGGCTGGAAAGCTGAAATTTAAAACCCCAAAAGTCAAATGGATAGTTACACTTAGGCAACAACTTAGGTTTTAAAAAAAACAGAAAAAAAGTCACAGACCATTCACTATCCCGCTTGTACCACAGCCTGCCCCTTAAACCTAAATCCCCCAAAAATTTAAAAATTGCCAAACCCAGAAATAAATTTGAACCATAAATTTTAACTTTGAACGGGAAAATTGAATATCCCTGTCCTGGAACGAGAAATGAGCCCCAAAACCCGGGCATGACCCCCACATTTAAAAAGTGCCGGAAAAAGGATTTCTTTCAACCACCATTTTAGTTAAACCGGCCATTGACTATAAAACCTGCCCCGGGCCACAGAAATAAAACCCCCAAAACCCCTGCATGACCCCCACATTTAAAAAGTCCCGGGAAAAAGGATTTTTCCCCAACCACCTTTTTAAAATTTTTCACGGGACTTTTGACTATACCTGCCCTGGGGCCACAGAAGAGCCCCAAACCTGCAAAAACCCCCACATTTAAAAAAATGCGGGAAAAAAGGAGTCTTTCAACCACCATTTTAGTTTCACCGGACATTGACTATACCTGTCCTGGGCCACAGCAAAGCCCCAAACAACCCTGCATAAACCCCCCACATTTAAAAAGTGCCGAAAAAGGACCCTTTAAACCACCATTTTGGGTTAAACCCGGACTTTGGACTATCCCTGCCCGGGGGCCACACAATGACCCCCCAAACCTGCATGACCCCCACTTTTAAAAAAAGGTCCCGGGGAAAAAAAGTTTTTTAAACCCCCAAAATTTTTTATTTTCCCACTGGCATTGACAATCCCTGTCCTGGGCCACAGCATGACCCCCAAAAACCTGAATGCCCCCCCACTTTTAAAAAAAGTCCCGGGAAAAAAGGAGTCTTTCAAACCCCTTTTAGTTTTCACTGGACTTTAAAACTATACCTGCCGGGGGCCACACAAAAAACCCCCAAACCTCCCTAACCCCCACATTTAAAAAGTCCCGGGAAAAAGGGAAAGTTTTTAAAAAACCCCCACCCTTTTTTTAGTTTCACGGGAAACTTTTAAATTAACCTGTCCGGGGCCACAGAAATGACCCGGGCCCGGATTACGTGGGGGGCGGTAAAAACCCCCAGGCTGGCTCCGTCACTTTTAAAAAAAACGCATTTTTAAAATCCCCTTTGATGAGGGCAAGCAACAAAAACTGTCGTGCTGAAGCAGAGTCCCGGAAGCGGGAAGTGTGAGAATTTCCACCCTTCACTAAAACACAGCCCAATCCCGGGGTACGCTTCCCCCTCCGAAGAGTGGGGGAACCAATTGATTTTCACTTTAAATATTTGGGGAAAACGCCCCCCTTTTAAAAACCCAAGGTGCCCTTTACCCGGGGCTTTCCCTTTTTCTCATTTTTTTCAACTTTCGAAGGAAAGGTTTCTCGAAATTTTGGTTCTCTGTCTGTGCTCCATACCCCAAAGTCCTCTAATAACCTACATCGGGTCAATTTTTTCCCCTGTACCCCCCTTGTACAATTAAAGGGGAAATTTTTTTTTTAACAGCTTTTTTTGTACAGCAATTTTTTTTAGAAATTTTAATTCTAGAAAACACATTTTTAAAAAAAAGGAGGAAAATTCCCCCCCAAGCCCTTTGTTTCTTTTTTTTTCTTTGTTTTAAATGGGTTGCCCTCAATACAGGGATTGATACTATGTTAAAAGATTTGCAAAAAAAAAGCCCATTTTGCAAAAATGTGTCCTTTAAACATGTCCTACCTTTTCCTGTTTCTGAAAAGAAACCCATCACCCTTGACCCACCCCTTGAAAATTTGTGAAGAACAAATTCGGTTAGAAACAAAAATTTCTAGAATAGGACCTATAGTATAAGCTGAAAGTCCCCAACAAAATCCCCCCAAAAAATTCAAACAGCCCCCTTGACCCCCTTTGGTAAAATTGTGAAGAACAAATGTCGGGTTAGAAACAAAAAATTTTTAAAATTTGGACCTGTAAAAGCTCATGTCACAGAAAAAAATCCCCCAAAAAAAAAATTAAAAGCAGGGACCCTTGACCATTTTTTGGTCAATTGTGAAGAACAAATGCTGTTAAAAAACAACATTTTTTAAATAGGCCCTTAGTATTGCTGCATTTCAAAGCACATGCCCCAAAAAAATTAATAAAAAACTTCTCACCACTTTTAAAAATTGTGGGGGAAAAAAGCCACTTAGAACCCCACTTTTCTTTTTCCAAAAGGGAACCAAAAATTTTAAAGCTGTACCACAGCAACATGCCCTTAAAAAACCATTACAATGCGAAAACTTCTTAAGAAAAAAGGGGAGTAAGGGAAAATACGGTTTTGTCATAAACCTTGCTGTTTTTTTTACAGCCCCCCTCACAGCAAAACCAGAAAAAATAACTTTTTGGGAAAAGAGAAAAAAAATTTTGCAGTAAGAAATGATCTTTTTAAAAAAAAGTTTCAAGAGGACCATTTCTGTTTGAAAAGGAATGTGAAATAACTGCAACAAACCGGGACCTGGGCCCAATTGGGGCCCCACAACATCACAGAGATCCATGCCGGGTTTCACCCTTGTGAAAGTAAAAACAAACCCACATTATCTTTTAAAGCCGGATGCGTTTGCGTAATAAACTCCTCCAGCTGGCTAAAGGGTTTCCGCTCAGAAGGACCTGGCTGTTTGGGCAGGAAAACCCTTTTTATGGTGACGACCCAGGTGGGGCCATTCGTCCCTTTTTGGGAATACCCAGAAGTCTTTTTGGGCCCGGGAAACCCCAATGCAAAAAAAAGGGTGTTGAGACGCAATAGCGTCCCCAAAGATTTTAAGGGCTGATCTCTGTGTTTGGATGGTCCCTCCCATTGCATGCGTTGGTGAGGGGGTAAAAAAAGATTGCCAGAGATCACCCATTAGGCAACCTCCCAAACCTTGCCTGCTGTTTGCCGAAAACGCCAACGGCACTCAACTGCTGTCAAGTCGCTGATGTTGTTCCCCCCCGTGACTTTTTGGGGAAAGGGTTAAGGGAAAGGCCCAAAACAAAATGTCCCATTTAATCAATCAGCAAAGTCTCCATTTCCTGCAAAAAAACTCTCTTTTTTTGGGTGGGTGGAAGGAAAGTCTGATTTTTGTTTTGTACCCCGGGGGTCCAGGGGGGTGGCCACCCGGGGAAACTGTTTTTCATTTTGATGCCTTAATGCGAGGGTTGTTTTGGGGGAAAAAAAGCACCAAGGGACTCATGTGAGAAAATGGAGCCTTGAAATTTTCCCCAAGGGCCCTGGGTTTGAGGGCCTGGGAAACTGATCTTCCTCATCTTTTCCCCTCCCCCCTCAAATTCGCGCCAACCTTTTTTCCAAGGGAGGGACGTCGGTAAATCGGTGGGCTTGGGAATTTCCTCCTCCCCCCTCCTTCCCCTGGGCCCCCGGCCCCAAACTTTCAAAAACAGCCCTGACTTTCCTGAGATGATCACCCAGAGAGCTGATGCGCCACCTTTTCACTAGCCTGGCCCCCCCAAAACCCCTGCCTAAAAGAAACCCCATGAAATTGTGAAACTGTTTGGGGGGCCTTGGGGGATTTGACGGGGAGAAAAAGGGTTTCCCTTCCGCATCCCGTGTCCGTCTCCCCTCCGTCGCCGGCGGGGCCCGTTGTTTCAGAGTGGGCCAAAAGATCTTCCAGAACTAAGATCACCACAATGCCTTCTGAAAAAGGGATTGTCCGCACTGAACCCTTTTGGGGGCTTCTTTAAAAAATGGCAAGGATGGGGCCGAGCCTTTCCCCCTTCCCCCCACTCCCCGGGGGTTTTAAACACCCCCGAGGTCCGTACCGCTGCTTTTTCAGGCCAAGTGTCCCCTTCGTACTGCTAATTGGGATTGCCTGCTTGCCCCCAATCGCTGGGGGCTTTTGGGGGGGAATTCCCGCGTGTTGCCAAAGTCAAAATGAACGGTTGAAAGGGGAGCCCGACTGACGCTGCAACGCACCAGGCGGGCGAAGCAGGGTGCGAAACCCCCCCCGGGAAATTTCGAACTCAACCTCAGCCTTTTTCAGCAGGGAGTCCAGAAACCCGGGGAGCTCTTTAGAAATTTTTTGGACGCAAAGGGTTTATGACCCTGTGCCAGGGAAGGGATGTGCTCCAGCCTACCGAAACTTTAAAGGGGGGCCAGCAGAAATTTTGGCCCCCCTTTTTCGCACACCACCTTGCCTGGCAAAAGGGGATTTTTTTTTTTCCCCCCCAGCCAAGGGGCTCGGGTCTCGTTTCTTAGACCGTCCACAACCCTGACCTGTGTTTTTGGAAAAGGCTCCAAAGGCAGATTAATTTCAACACGGGGCCCGGTTCTCGGGCACGGGGATGCCACCAGAACCTTTGGGGGAAAGAGCCCTGCACCATCCCTTTCGGGGTTTTTAAGGCTTTGGGCCCCCGCCTGGGCCACCGTCACCCCCCCCAACATCCACCCAGCTTTACCCATGAGCTGTCACAGAGATATAGCGGCCTTGGGCCCTGCTTAAATAGTCCTTTTTGTTTGGTGGTGAAAGGACTTTTTTTCCCGGGCACAGAAGCAGACAACCCCGCTTTAAATTTTAGATGAAAACGTGGCTGGCCAGGGCCCGGGGCGGGTTTTTTTGGCAAAGAAATGCCTGCCGGCAAACTGGTATTGGGGGCAAAGGGGAGGGGCCCTGACTTTTGGCCCGGGAAACCCCTCTGTGTCCCCCCAACGGAAAGGCAACAATTTCCAAGGGCCCAAAAACCCGGCAATGGGGGGCCCACATTCAGGGGTTTTTGGCTTTGGGATGGTTTTTTGGGGTTTAAAGGGTTTTTTTTCTGCCCCAAACCTGGGGAAACAGAAGGGTTGGGGCTGACGGCCACTTAAAGGCTGCAGGGGCCGTCAAACTGGGCGGAAGGAAAAAGGGGGAGGGTGGGTTCTTTGGGGTGGGTGGTTAAATCGGCGGGCGGTTTGGGGGCTGAAGCGGAGGGTGAATCCCTGATCAGACTCTGAGAAACAAGGGCAAACTGAGGAACGCTTTTGGGGGTGGCGGAGGAGGAGGAGACAAAGGGGGTGACAGTGGGTTTGGAGGTCCGGGCGTCGGTCCCGGCCTTTTTTTGGGCCCAAATGTTTTCCCCCCAAAATTTAACCAAGCATTCGCTGCCCGTGGGTAGACCCTGTTGGGGGTGGGGTTAAAACCCCTTTAAAGGGTTTTTTTGCCCCCACTTATTCGTTTTTCGGCAAAAGGGCCCGGGATATGACATCGCTGGGGGAATCAGAGGCTTGCTCAAAGGCCCCTGCTTGAGAGGGCCTGGACCTTTTTTTACCTCCCATAAGCGAGGGGCGGGGTTTTCGCTGACCGTGGCCCGGCGGGAAACAAATTCACGGACTTCTGCGACCGCCCGTCCCTTTTTTGTGGGGGCACCCGTATTGGGCACCCAAACCCCCTTTGTCTTCCCCTCGTCCCCCCTTATGAAGCGCTTTCAAGCCCAAATTCTGCGGAAAAGACCAGGATGGATCCCCCAATGTCCCTCTTTAA
Organism: Phyllomedusa bahiana; assembly: GCA_025379985.1. Taxonomy (NCBI): domain Eukaryota; kingdom Metazoa; phylum Chordata; class Amphibia; order Anura; family Hylidae; genus Phyllomedusa; species Phyllomedusa bahiana. The sequence continues at coordinate 49,529 of JAODAL010005643.1, forward strand.
CATCAAACATCCCCACAGGTGACCCTTTGGGCGCCCTGACTTTTTGCATCCAGATGCTGCGGGCTACAACAAAAGGGGGACTGCCAAAAGGGGTTGCCGACCGCCCGGGGTTTTGGCCCCTTGACCGTCTTCCCCTTTACCTCCTCTATGGCATCAGTAACTGGGGTCAGAGCAACTAAATCATCCCCCTTGATCTTTTTAAAAAGCCTTTTTACCCCAAAACCCCCATTTTGGGCATCAAAGAGGTCCCCTTTAGACAATGGGTAAACCCAGTGGGGGGTAAAAACGGTTGAAAATTTTTGGGGTGCTCATGTTGGACGGATGCTGATGATGCTGATTTAAACATTTGTGGCCGTGACTTGCGAGGGCGAGGAGGTAAGGAAAAAGGGGTAATGGGGCATTAACCACAGAAGGACGTTTGGCGACAGTTTCGTTAAATTAGATTTTTTTACAGGGCCCGGGCCCAGCATGAAGGCCTGAAAGGCCCCGCAACTGACGATCCGCTGGGATGCGGGTTGTCGCCAGCACGGAAGGACCCCCCCTCGTACCTCTACCTCCCCTGTGCTACCCCCTCTTTTCTCGGTTTTTACCACCTGCATTTCGCTCCATGTTCAGAAAAATAAAAAATTTTTTAAGGTATGGAATAGTTTTTGGGAAATCTCTTATTAAAAAACGGGAATTTACAGCTATTCTCAAATCCCTCTAATCAAAACAAAAATTTTTTGGATTCAAATTTAACGGGAAGGTGTCAAACAAAAAAATCGGATGGGCAAAAATCCCAAAAAAAAACTTTTCTGTTTTTTTTTTGTTTTAATAAACGGGAAATTTTGCACCTTTCAATTCACCTGTGGTGAATATAAAAAATTTCTGTTTTAAGAAATTTCGTAGATGCTGCGTCAATGAACATTTCTGGGGGCGCAAAAATCAAAAAACACTTAAAAATTTTTATGTTTTGAAATAATAAACGGTTTTTTTTTCACCTTTTTAATTCACCTGTGGGGGAATATAAAAATTGGTTTTAAGATTTTTCGTAGAAACGCGTCAAAGAACAGTGCTGGGTGCGCAAAAGTCAAAAAACACTAAAATGTTTTTGTTTTTTTTATATAATAAAAGGGATTTTTTGCACCTTTTAAAACACCTTTGGTGAAAAAAAAAATAAAAAAAAAATAAAAAATTTCTTTTTTTTTTTTTTTAAAAATTTACGTAGATGCTGCGTCAAAGAAAAAGTGCTGGGGGTGCAAAAATAAAAAAAAAACGTAACTGTGATGTTTTCGTTTCGATACACTGTATTTTTTTGGGAAACAAACCAAACCCGTGCTGACTTAACCCAAAAAATTGCTGGATTAAAATTTAAGTTTCAAGGTGGATAAACAACTTCCCCAGGGATAAGGGTTTTAAAATTTTAACAAACCCACTGAAATGTAAAAGCCGATAATAAAAAATGAGCCCTTTTCAGCTAACAAAGAGACCTGCAGTTACTAGAAATTTATGTGTATCCAATATAAGTTCAGGCTGCCCAATATCCAGGAAATATTTCAATAGCAAACTGTTAAATAATAAAGATATTCCAACCCATGTCTACACTAAGTCTTGGTGAACTTTATCCAGTGTTCTTTATAGATAGAGCTTGTTTTGTGTTTCGCCCGTGGGCCCCCCCCCCCCCCGCTTCCCACCGCTGTGAATTTACAGCGGTAGATGCTGCTTTAAAATTCTCTAGCTAAAATACATAAATGTTCAAAATCTCTAATCTAACTAAATTGGAAAGGACACAGCTAATAGTAGAGGTTTCTCTGTGCAGAAATATACTAATTTCGCTGAGCTTTTGGCCACAGGCAAGGCAGGGCCTATCCCTATGAGACGCTAGAGACACTGAGGCTGAAACAGGAAACGCTGTTCTATGTAAAACGAGGTCATTGATTTTTCCAGCCAATCGCAACCATATACATCCCAGTCATGACGTCGCACACACATCTCACCCTGCTCTATTCTGTAATCTCATTTGCTGGCCGCCAAAATTACAGGAAGCGCCGAAAAAGGCGCGATCTTAATAGATGATGCACAGATTTTAACCTTAATATCGCATGATCTGGAAATTTCGATCACCATAAAAACCTTGCCGATTTCAACTTTGTCGATAAAAATCGCTCAACACTAGCCTTTAGTCATAGTACTATTTGGACTCTGAGTCATCTATGCATAAAGGTCAAATGATAACCAGTCCCAATGCACTACTATGCCAGGTGATCGGAGAATTCCATAAGAGACTAAAAAGAGCAATAGACGTATAAGATATATAAAAATGTAAATCCGTGCACAAGCACTAACACAGACATTAACAAAATATACCAATAGTGTAGGACCACATTACATCTGAGATTCAAACCTCTCAATGCTCTGGTAGCTACAAAGATATTCAATAGACTTCTCGATTCACAAGTTTTCTTCTATGGTCACTACCTCAAAGTTGTAATTTAACACCCTTAATAAATTGAACGATCAATGAGGCTAAGTGAACAGCTCCATTGATGTAGGTTAGGGGCAAGTGACCAGTGACGTGTCGTTGGGAAGTGACGCCCTGTCAATAGAAGACTAGAGAGTTGCGCTGTTGAAACTGGGGACTGAGGGAAGGTAAATATAGTTTTTAAATTTTTTTTATTTGGGGCTACTCTTTTGCCTATAGGCAACATATGGGGCTGCACTAGTTTCTTTTCAGAGGACTTACTCCGTTCTTCCATTGTTTCTCGTGTCTAGATACAAATAACTTCTAAGCTTCCTGTCAGCATAGAGGTGATGTACAGTGGAACAACAGGAAGCCCACAGAAAATGTAATGAAAATATATATAAAAGTGCCTAACTTTAGGAGAGCTATAATTTAGAACAAAGGGCGACATGTATGATTTTTGGTGCCCAGATGCCAATTTTATCGCCACAATAGTAGTGTACAATGTTTCTGAATCTAATAACCCGGTCTACTGCGGGTCGTAAATCAGGCGCATTCTAGCGCAAAAATGATAATTCAGGCTCAGGCAAATCTTTTTTAAAGTGCTCTACCTGTTCCAGCAGTAATGCGCCTGGATTTGCCGTACTGCAGCTGTCAATGTATAGCTTCGTACGGTTCTAGTTGGCCCCGCCTCCCGCACACCCCCCGAAATCAGGCGCATTAAAAAGTCCCGAAGGCGCTTTATAATGCACCTAATATTGGAGTGCACCTGGTTAAAAATAGAGCAAACGAGGCTTTACTAGTCTTCGGGCTAAAAAGATGCCTAGGCGCAGCCCCGTACATACATGTCTCCCAAAATTTGTTTCCACTGGACATCCCCTTTAATAAAAATTGTCTAAAACCTATTTTCATGGGAGACCTTACTTTTCTAATAATTGTTCAAATTTCATGAACGAGAACGAAAGCTGAAAACAAATTTGACATACTTTCTGAACTTGAAAGCTTTTTTTTTTTTTTTACACCAAAGAATGATGTAAACACATTGACAAATGTAGTCCGATATCTCTCTTATCAGGTTCACTTTCTGTTGATTCAAGAGACCCAGTGTCCTTGACTCAATGTGATTTCAGGAAGAGTCACCTTATTTGCCATTCAATATGACGTGTTTTCTGGGAACCTTCCACATCATCTCCCAATTACAAACACCATGAAAAAAAAATGCGGCTGTGTTTTGGAATACAAATTCTAGTTATTTATTTTTATCTTTAGGCAATGTTAAAATGATTCCAAATTCATCTTTGCAAGCTCCAAGCATAAACATGCATTTTAAAAGCGTGAAGACGAAGCAACAAATGCTTGAAATTATTGTTATGCAAATGCTTTAGCTCTGATGAGACTGGAAGTGTGAGGGGGGTGTTCTAGTTACAGCAAATGAAAGTTATTCTTTGTACGGTACAACAATAAGTGATACAAATTTCTAATTTTTTTGTATCAATTATTGCTTGGTGTCAATTAAACAGTTCACGACCATTTATGCTTTCTTATTTATTAATTGATCTTTTTTTTAGCTTCGGTGGGTTTTAAAGCTTTCTTGAACTCAGCTATTTAATTTTTTTTCTATTATTAGATAAGGCTATAATATTTTTATATTATTATCTGATTTTTGAAATGTCAAAGAAAAATGTAAAACTAAAAAAAAACACTAAGGGCATGTATGAGTGGGACAGTTTTCCGGCATGCTTTGACTTAAAAAACCTGTCCTGTTTGACAGCTGTATGAAGTGGTACGTCAAAATATGGCACATTGAGACCCAATACTTTTGAATGGGCCAATTCTTAGGGGGCGTATCAATCCAGACATGAATGTGTCATGCCAAAATGTGGCACAAAACTGTCCTAACTAGCCAGACCGAGAGCATAGTTGCCCTAGTCGAGTGTTTCTCAACTCCAGTCCTCAAGACCCACCAACTGTTCATGTTTTCAGATCTCCCACAGAAAGCACTGACAATAATTACATCACCTGTGCAATACTAATTATATCAGCTGTGCAATACTGAGGAAATCCTGAAAACTTGGCCTGTTGGTGGGTCTTCAGGACTGGAGTTAAGAAACACTGCCCTAGACAAACTGTAGTTGCCAATAAATTCCCCAATAATACTACTAAAGTAATAAAAACTAACACGATAATTATAAGACTATGTACAATGAAATAATGTAAACGTAATATAACATTATATAAAAAAGTAATACAAATTATATCATATAAAACTAATACTAAAGGGAACCTGTCACATAGATTATGCCCCACTTGCTGAGAACAGCACAAGCTAGTGTCGGACCTGCTGTTTCCAGCGCTGTGTCCCTTATTCTGTAAGATGCTGGCGTTTAAGAGCATTTAGAGCGACATTCCCCAACACGTCAATGCCGTTTTTTGGTCTATATTTCGCTAAAACCCCTTTTGACGCCATATTTTGGATGTAAATGAACTGTAGTACACCAAAACTAGGCGCATTATATGCCAGGACCGACACATTGTAACGTGCCTAAAAATGATGTGCTGTGCGCCTCCATAACGAAATGCGCCTATTGAGATGCATAGCACATCATTACAAGTGTATATGTGTTAGGCATATTTCACGCATTAGGCACATTACAAGTATGTGTTAGGTGCATTTCATATACTTGTAATGATAAGCTATGCGCCTCTGTGCGCGATGTGCCTCGATAGGGGCATTACATATTCTACCAATGAAATGTTTTGTGCCGCGATTAGCGCGAATCGCAGCACAGAGCATATAATTAGAAGTGTATGTAATGCCCCTATCAAGGCACATCGTGCACGGAGGCACGTAGCTTATCATTACAAGTATATGAAATGCGCTTAACATATACTTGTAAAATGTGAAATGCGCCTAACACATATACACTTGTAATGATGTGCTATGCGCCGCAACAGGCACATTTCGTTATGGAGGCGCACAGCGCATCATTTTTAGGCACCAGATTTTTGATAGGGTCGGACTTTCTGGGGCACTTTACACTTATTTAATGCGCCTAAAAACTGACGTAGCACCGCCAATTTTCGGACATCTCGCCCTTAATGTTCAAATTTTATTCATGAGCAGGTGTTAGCCACGTTCACCAAAGGCTAGCCTCAGGCGGGCGGGGTATGAAAAAAATTACTCTTTTTATGACTCTTTTCTGACTGAAAACTTTAAAACTATAGCATCTTACATGATAAGGGACACAGCACTGGAAACAGCAGGTCTGACACTAGCTTGTTTTGTCCTCAGCAAGGAGGGCATAATCTATGTGACAGGTTCCCTTTAAATTTTATACTATTTTTTTCTAGAATTTTATAATAATTTTAGATCATTCAATTTTACATAGTTCTATAATTCACATAAGTTAGTTTCTATCACTTTAGTCATCTTATTTGGAAAAAATTGGTATATTTTGCCTATTAGCAATCAGAGCTTGTTCGGCAGGGAGCCAGCTGCCTTTCAGGAATTCTGTTGAGTCCTTTCTGGTGCATTTGCTATGCGGCACACTGTCACACTCTACACTCATCTAAAGCGATTTAGAACTGGCGAGTCAGCGGCAGTTTTCATACTTGTTGCTCCAAATGTCTGATCTCACTTTTATCTATGTTCTTTAATAGCATGAAGTGCTGCTAAAATACGTTTTTAAAGTGTATTTCCGTGTCTGTTATGGTTATTTTTATATTAGAGGTTTATTTTTTTAGGTTTTGAGGAGAGGGGCTAATTGTTGGGGTTTGGACTGTCAGTTTGTATTTTTTTTTGTTTTTTTCATGTGTGTTTATTTGTTCAGAGGAAATTTTTTAAATGCTTACATTTTTTCTTTTATTGCTTATTTTTTTCCCGTAACTACACTGACACATAAGCCCCAGTTACAAGGAGAATGCAGCCCTCAACACTGCAGGGCTGACCTGGGTGTGTTAACCCCTTACCGACATTTGACGTACCCATACGTCAAGGTCGGGTAGTGGCTCCCGCAAATTGACGTATGGGTACGTCATGGCGATCTTGCGCGCGCACAATCGGAGCGCGCAAGATCACGGCATGGAACCAGGGGCAGGGTTGTGTGCATTGGCAGGCAAGGAGGAGAAGCAGTGAGAGGCCATGCCGGGGGGTTGTGTGTATGGTATCCTCTTCACTGCCTCTCCTCCATCCCTGTGGCTGCCTATACACACATCCCTGTGGCTATCAATACACCCTCCCCCGCTCTTCACTGCCTCTTGTCCCTCCATGTCGCTGCCAATACAAACAACCCCCCTGCATGTCCTCTCACTGCTTCTCCTCCCTGCCTGCCAATGCACACAACCCTGCCCCTCCTCTTCACTGCCTTTCCTTTGCATGTGCACGACCTGGGCAGGACAGAATGCTTCCCTGACCAGTAAACAAACACCGTTGCTAAGCACATGTAAACCAGCCCGTTCTCTAAAACCGTAGCACTTTGCCAATAGTAACCAAGGACGTACATCCTTAGATTTTTGGTCCCCACAATTTCAACTATAATCTTCGTAGTGAGACAACCCCTTTAAAGCACAATGTGTCACGAGAAAACAATCTATGAATCATTTGGATAGGTAAAAGTGTCAAAAAGTTATTCTCACATAAAGTGACACATGTCAGATTTTAAAACCAGAGCTCAGTCAGGAAGGCCATAACTGGCTCCGGCAGTAAGGGGTTAAATGAATTGTCCACTAACCCATTTTTAAGCAAAACTTTGCTGTAACATAGTATAAAAAAACCATACTCACTTTTTTACTGACCTCCATTTTAGGCTATGTTCACACGGCTTAACTGCGGGGTGTATTTTTGCCCGCAATTACTTGAACGCCGTGTGGACGGGGGTGGGAGCGGGGGAGTGAGCGGGGGGCCGGCACTTCGCCGGCCCATAGACAATCACTGCTAGCGGCGCGTATACGGCGCTAGAAAGTGACATGTCAATTATCTCCCCCGCCCGGCGGCTTCGTCGGGCGGGGAGAGGAGACGTAATCCATAGTTCTCTATGAGAACTGTGGATTACCGTAATGAATGGGCCGTTTTCGGCCCGTAATTGGCGCACTTCGGCGCGTAATTACGGACCGAAATACGGCCCATTTTAAGCCGTGTGAACATGCCTTTAGTGATGCCTGTCATTCTTCTCCCCAAGTCTTCTGTTGTCTTCTGGCTCCTGGCCTTCACTTCCGAACAGTGACATCTGACAATGTTACCTGATGATTAGTGGTTGCACATATCGCGGCACATAGTATATCATTAGAAGCGTATGTAATGCCCCTGTCAAGGCGCATAGCTTATCATTACAAGTATATGAAATGTGCCTAACACACACTCAGAGCGCCCCTTTCATTTCATATAGTGCTCTGGGCACTCTGATTGGTTGCTATGGGCAACAAAGTGAGTTTTAGACCCAGACAGTTTTCATACATGAGGCTCTTAGGCTATGTTCACACGGCTTAACTGCGAGGCGTAGTTCCGCCCCGCAATTACGCCGTGTGGCCGGGGGCGGGGCGGGAGCGGGGGAGCGAGCGGGGGGCCACTTCGCTAGACATAGGCGTATACGCCGCTAGAAAGTGACCTGTCATTTATCTCCCCCCTCGGCGTATTCGCCGAGCAGGGAGAGGAGACGTAATGCATAATTCTCTATGAGAACTGTGCATTACTGTAGTTACTGGGACGGATTCAGCCCGTAATTGGCGCACTCCGGCGCGTAATTACGGACTGAATTACGTCCCAGAATAAGCCGTGTGAACATGGCCTTAGTGTCCATGTCTTGAAAAACCTAAGCAAGTTGCAAAAACATTTGTGACTTTTTTATGCCACAATACTGGTGTAAATGAGTTCATACATTTCCCACAATGTATATCACTTAGCCTTGCTGAGCATGGTAAGATAGAAGCGACGGGCTGCATGTGGGAGTCTTCAGCCATGAGAACCAAGGACAAGAAGAATATAAAGAGCATGTAGTATCTGAGAATAGAAGTATCTCAATACAGAAAAAGCAACACCGACACAAATTCTACCTAGGTAAATTGAACCTTGCTCTTGTATGTGTGTGGGATTAATGATTTTATATCAGTGGTAATTAGAAGAAATGGCGATTGTTAGGGCCGTACATGTTTTGTACCTTAAATTTTAGAAATGTTGTCCGCCCTGTGATTGGGTTCACAATGTGGTGGGCCCCAATAAAAGAAGCGAAAAAGAGAATTTCCTTAACAGCCCTTTTTGAAATAGCAAAAAACCCAAAAAGGGTAAAAAAAGGTGAGGGTTTGGTGGGGTTTTCACCAGGAAAGGTATAGTAAAAAGTGAAAAACTGTCTTATTTTAATGCCCTATATGATATTAAAAAGCCGGCCCTGTAATCCCCCTTAAAACTGAAATTTATTGATTTTAAACCTGAACCCTTTGCCCCTAAACCTTTTATGAAATTGGAGGGTAAGGGGTACGCCCTTTTTGGTGGTTAAGGGGCTTTGTAGCGGATGCCTTTTGATAAATTTACCCCCCTTCTGTAACAGGGGTTTTGGGAAAAAGTCTTTATTCTTTTTTTTGTTTAACCCTATAGACCCCGTACGAAAACACCCAAGGCCCCAAAAAATTTTTAAAAAAAAATTTCATTTTTTTCCAAAAAAGGGTTTTAAATAAAAAAAAAACTCCTTTTTGCCATTTTTTTTTACTTAAAAATGAAATTGTGTTCTGGAAACCCTTTCCCCTTTTTGGGTTTTGGGAAAAGGGTTTGATAAAACCCTGTGAAAAAATTTGACTCTGGGATGTCCCAAACCTAAAATTTTCCCACTTGCCCCCTAACCTTTTTCCCAAAACAAAAACCCCTTAACTGCAGGTTGAGTTAAAAAAATTTTTTTGGGTTAAAAAGGGGGTTAACTAAATTATTTCCCAAAATTTTTTTATTGTCAAAATGGGGAAAAGGCCCGGGGAGAAAAAGCAGAGCGGAAACTTAATTTTTTAAAAAACCAGTCCCAAAAATTTTCAAACCCCTTTAAGGGGTTGTCTCACTGCCCCGTTTAAATTTTTCCTCAGCCCTTTGTTTTTTGGTTTTTCATTTTGATTTCCTATAATAAGAGTTTTAAACGGTCGTAGTTTGAAAATAAAGGAGTTTTGCAGCCCATAAAAGAGGGGAAATTAGGAATTTTTTGGGAAACCATGTTAATGGACACATTTTGGGCCCAAAAGTGACTTCCCAAGTTCTTTAATAAAAAAAGTTGTAGTGATAAAACCCCTTTTAAAACCTCGCTTTTTTTTTAGGGTTATGTTCTGGTTGGTTTTTTGATGTTTTAAAGCCAAAGTTAATTTAGCCCCATACGAATCAATAAATTTAACGGTTTGGATCAAAGCCTTTTTTAATTTAATTTAAGAAGAAAAGGGGAATTTCCATTTTTTATGTTTACAAAAAAATCTTTAAATCTTGGTATTTGCATCGGTCTAGCAATGATTTTGCACCCGCCCCCGGAAAAGGGCCACCCCCCTTTAGGGGAGGCGCGCCTTTGACCGGCGGGTGGGCCGCGGCTAAAAAGGGCCCGGGGGGGGTACGTGGGGCCCCGGAACGGGGCTGGGGGAAAAAGTGACGGGGTGTTTTTTAATTCCCTCCCTTCCGGCCGTTGCGGCACTTTCGCGCCTTTGGCAAAGTGTGAGGCCGCCCCCCACCGACGGCTTTTCCCCCCGATGGCCAAAACGGACCCAAAATGGAGGTCCTAAGGCGCCTGGAGGCCCAAAGGGACCCTTCCTGGTTTACGGGCACCCCGGTGCGCGACTTGGTGGCGGGGCCCGGGGGGGACCCCGGGTCCCCGGGCCTATGGGAGGTCGGGGGTTCAGGCTGTCCGGGGGGAGCGGAAGAAATTTCCAAAGGGGGCCAGCCCCCTCTGGCCTGGCCCACGGGGAAAAATGGGCCGGCCTCCAGGCAGGGGGGGGCGGGCCCCCGGGTTGCTTTTGACTCCGGGGGCCCATTTGGGGGTAGCGGCGCGGGGCCAGGCCCCGGGCTCCCCCCCCGCAGCGGTGGCCCGGTTACCCCCCCGGGCTCCCTTTCCCCAGCGGACCCTTTGGGGGGCCTCCAGGCCGGGTGGGGGGGCTCCAATCGGGGGCCCGGCCCTCCCGGGGCCTGGGGGGGAAATTCCGAGGGGACGGGGGCCCCCGGAGAGCGGGGGGGTTCGGGGCCTGGGGTCTGGGGCGCGGGGGCCCCGGGTTGCTCCTGTTTTTTTCAATTGGGGTCTGTGGGGGGCGGGGGGCCCCCCCTGGCGAAGCACCGGTGGGGGGGGGGGCCACGGGCCCGGGGGCAGGGGGGTTTCAACGGGGAGGTTTCCCCCGGGGCTGGAGGGGACGGGGGGATGATTGAGGGCGACATTTGGGTCGGCCCCCCCGCGGGTTTCGGATTATGCGGGTTTCCCCGTTCCGGGCGGGGGGCGGGAAAGCCTCCCCCTTCCCGGGCTTGCGCCGGTGGGCCCTTTCCCCCTTTTTGGGTTCTAAACCCTTTGGCCCAGGGGGCCGTCGGGAAATCGTTCGATGACAGAGGTTTTTGGCGGCGGCGACCAGGATTTCCGGGGGTTTTGGGTGGTGGGTCCACAGCCCCGCAGGGCCCGGGGGTATATGTCCTTTTCATGTACGTTTCCACCAAATTTTTTGATCCAAAGGGGGGGAGGTGGGAGTTTGGGGGGGCCAAAGCTCGGATTCCCCCGGGGGGGCGTTCGTGAGGACCCGGGGGGATCCCGGCGGAAAGGTTGGGGTTTTAGCGGGGGCGTTGCGCGATTTGTTTTGGGGAGGTTTTTAAGTTCCCGGGGGGGGGTGGTGGTTGGGGGGGACACCGGTGGGTGTGGGTGGGTTTGGCCGGGGATTTCCAAATGTCTCCTTGGTTTTGGGGTTTGGGGTGAAAGGGGGCGCAGGGCCCGCGGGCCCCCAGGGGGCGGAAAAAGGGGTGACGTGTCGGTGCAGAAAAGAGGAAAAACCCGCAAGGGAAAAATTTTCAGGTTAGGGTGACAGGGGCCCAAAAAGGGGGGTGTAGGTGCTTTGAAGGCCCCTTGGGGGGGACAAATTAAAAACGGGAGAAAGGAAGATTGGAAGGACGAGTACGTCGGGGGATCTTTTTTCTTTATTTCCTTTAGAGAAAAATTTAACCTAGGAAAAAGGGGAAAAAAGAGAGAGCAAAAAGGAAGAGGGGAGAAGCGCCGGTTGGCGACTATTCCGGGAAAAGTTTTTTTCTAACTGGGGTGAAAGGGGTTTGCGAAATTTTAGCCCGGGGTCATCGGGGAAAAGGGGGCCCCAAAAATTGCTCGGGTCTCTTTTGATAGGTTTCGAATTTGGGGGGAAACGCAGGGGATTTTTTGGGGGGTCAAACCAAAGGCTGCCCTTTTAAAGACCCAAAAAATTTGTTTAGGGGGAAAGGGGGTTCGCCCCTTTTTCAGGGGGGCCCTTTTGGATATTGGTCTGTTGGTTTAAGGGCATGGCCCCCGAGAAGTTTGGGCAGCCCCCTTTTTGGGGGGGGGTTCGGTTTTTTTAGGCCAAGGGGGGGGGGCATTGGGGGCCTGGGTTAGGATCCAGCCCGGTTTTTTTTCCTCGAAGGGTGGGGTTTGGGTGGGCGTTCCAAGGGGGGGAGTTTTTAAGTTCGGGTTCCCGGGTTTTCGTTTCCCGACACGTTTTGGTCCTTTTTCGCCGCGCCCTCCCATTTTTTTACCCCTTGTTTTTTAAAAAAGGGGCCCGGAAATTTTTAAAAAAAAGGGGGCCCCGGGGGCGGGTGGTCAAGGGGGTTTTAAATTTCCCGGGGGGAAGCTGGGCGAGAAAGGAAAAACCCTTTTTTAGCCCGTATCCGGGGGAAAAGGGGAACGGCGGACCCGTTGGCCTTTAGGGTTTTTGGGGAGGGATTTGTAAACCCGCCCCCAGTCCGCGGTTTCCTTTTTTTTTTTCAAAAAAAATTTTAAAGGGAGCCGGAAAAATCCCCCGGGGAGTACCGAAAATTTTGGCCCAAAAGGGGGTGCTTGGAAGGTTTTGGGACGGGCCGTTTAAAAAAACCCCGCCTTTTCGGACCCGGTGGTGTCCCCCCTTTGGGGTAGGGTTTCCCAAAAAAGGGGGCCCGGGTAAAAATTTGGCTCATTCACATTTGGGCCTTTTCCCAAAAGGGGCCCAAACGGTGGGAAAGATGGGGTTGCAAACCCGGGAAATTTGTTCCGTGGTGATACTCCTTTGATGGGCGGAAATTTTTCCTTAGTGCGGGGCCCCGGGGGGCGCGCTGATGGCCCCAAAGGGGTTTGAGCGGCGTTTGCCTTTTTTCCGGTTAAAGAAGATAGTGTGAAGCTGTTGGGGTGTTTTTGGGGGTGGGGGGGTTTTTTTTCGGAAAGTTTTCTTAACCCAAGGGTTGTTTGTCTTTGGGTGCCTATTTTTGGGCGTTTAGCACCTTTTTGGAATGGGGGGGGGTTGGGATGTTTCGGGGGGGTTTAGGTTCCATTAAACCATTATTGGGGTGACCCTTTTTTTGCGTGGGGCCCGGGGGGATCCAGTATGGGGCTCTTTTTCTAGTGTGTTGGGTTGGGTTTACCCGATCGCTTTGGCGTTCCCCTTTTGGGACCCGACAAAGGGGAAAGGGCCCAGTACCTGTTTGAATTTTTTAGGGGTATGCATTGACTCTGTGGGATGGAGGGGCAGGCTACCTCCCGATAAGTTAGATTTTTCGGCGAGAGGTTTTCCGGGGTTTTTGGTTTACGCCAAAACCCCTGAGGGAATGCCCGTTTTTTTAGGGAAAACTCAAATTTTTCATGTAGGATCATGCCGAATTTGGGGGGGGTTTTCTGTCGACCGTTGGCCAGTGCAACAGCCCGGGAAAAATGACGAAGCCGCATCCCTTTCGTTTCGGGTTTTTACCTGTGAGCACCCGGGGAAAATTGGGCCGGGTTTTTGGGCGAGTTTTTTTGGGTTCGTTTTTAAAGGGCCCGGGGGATTTTTTGCATGGGGAATTGTTTAAAGAGGAGTGTGATATTTCACGGTTTCGGGTGGAAATATAGGTTTTGGGGGCCCTTTGTGGGGGGCGGGGGGTTTTGCGGGCCCCCTTTGGGCCCGTGTCGTGGCGCGGGCCCTTTCGGGGCATGAAGAATCTGGCCCTTTTTGGAACTGTTTTCCCCATAGTTGTTAAACGTTGGGAATTTTGGGGGAAATTTCCGGGACCGGGAAAAGGGTTGCTTCCCTTTTTTGATAATTTTTGGGGTAGTCTTGGCGTTTAAACCTGAAATGCCTCTTTTTTGCCACCCGGTTTGTAGGCCTTTTTACGTTTTTGGGTTTGGTTTTTTCGGTTGTTTAGAGTCAAAAAACTTTGGGGGAAAGGGGGGAACCGTCCGGGGGTCCAGAAGCCATCCCTGATTCTTTTTTCGGTTAAAAGTGGGATCGGGTTTTCCGGGCCTTGGTAGTCGGCAGCAGAGAAAAGGGGGGAAGGGGGTTTCCCCCGTACCCATGGACCCTGGCCCTTGGGGGGCGCCAAAAAACCCGGGTGATTTGGGGTCCCGTCAGGGGGGACCCGGGGGGGTTATGAGGCAGCCTGGGTTTCCAAGTGGTCGGATTGGGTGGGTGTCTGGGTGATGTGGGGGGTCGGAAAAAGATTATATTGGGGCTCTTTTTGTTTTGGGTTTGGGGGGGGTCCCGGGGTCGGTTGGGCGGTTTTGGGTGGGTCTCGGGGGTTTTTTGTCCGGGTTGGCTTTTGGTTTTAAAAAGAGGCCTCGGGGGCCGGGGATTTAACAAAGTTTTTGTGGTCTCCCGGGCCCCCTACGAGGTTATTGACGGGGCCCGGGCGGGTTTAAGGAGCTCCGGGGGCCCCGGGCGGGGTTTTTTTTGTGGTTCGGCTTGCGTGGGGGTTGGGGGGGAAAATAGCACAGCCCCGAAAGATTTAAGTAAATGGGTTTTCCCGGCTGGCATTTGCATTGGCGTTTTTTTTTGCATTGAGGTTTTTGGGAAAAGTTGGTTTTTCCCCGTCCCGGGTTTCCGGAAAGGGGGGGGGGGCCCACAAAATAGGGACGGGGGTGAACTGGGGATGCCAACCCTTTTTTTGGATTCGTTGGTTTTTAAAAGGATAGGTTTGGCAAGGGGGGGGCAGGTGACCCTGAGGTCCCGGGTTTCCCCCGGGGCCCACGATGTGTCCGGGGCGTGCCTGGGCGGGGGAAATTTTTGTCGTTGCGCAGGGTTGAAAACCCGGGGGCGCCCCCTGCGGCACGAGTTGGGGGGTTCCCGTCCGTTTCCCTTTTCACTCCCCGGTTTTTGGGTTTGTTTGGGGGCCGTGGGGCTGGACCCTGCTTTTTTTTTGCTCCGCACCCCCTTTTGGAAATTTGGGGCGGCCCACTAGGCGGCGGGTTGGGGCCCTTGTGCAAAGGGTGGTTTTGTTTTTTGGTAATTTGGGAGAAGGGAAATCGGATTTGGTTTCGGAAAATTTTAAATCCGGCCGCATTTGGGGCCCTTGGGCGCTTTTAAAAAGGGTTTTCCCCGGGGGGGAGGGGGAAAAAAGGGGAGGGTCTCTTGGATATGGCTTAAATGTTCCGCTTGTTTTTTTTTTTGTGTTTTCATGCGTCCCCGTTCCTGGTTTGGATCCCTTTGGCCCCCTTCGTTTCGTTCATCTGGGGTGGCCCCGGGGCGGGCGGACATGCGGCCCGATGGCCGCAGTTGGGGGTTTTCCCCCCGGAAAGTGCAAAATGGTTCGTTGGGTCGGTCAGGGGCGGGTGGTTGGTGGGTGTGGTCCCGGAGGTTACACCCATTTGCCGCCTGGTTGAAACCCCCCGGGAAAATTTTGGTCTTTCAGTAGGGGGGCAATAAATTTTGGGGGCTTACTTTTAGGGAATTGTGGCCCGGAAAAATCAATATGATTTGCTGCGATTTTGGAGGGGGCCCTTTCCGGGCATGGTTTTTTTTGGTCGGAAAACGTTTTTTCGGCTTCATTGGAGAGGTGGGTCGTTCGGTTTGGGGAGGGGGTTTAACAAAAGGGGGGTTAAAAGGGGTTTAGGGGCCGGTGGCAAAATTTTGTGGCTGGGGAAAATGGGGGCGTTTTTTTGCAGACACCTGGGAGTTGGGGAAAGGGAAAGGCAAATTTTTGGGGGTCTGTTTGGGGGCCAAATTTACGGCCCGGGCGGAAATGGCTTAAGGGCGCGGGCCTTCAAAGAAGGCATTTGAGGAAAAGCGCTAGGCCCTTTTTTGGGGGGGGCCTCGCATGCATGAGGGTTTTAAGGCTTGCTGTGGTTTTGGGGCGGGGGGGTTTTGGAATTGGACGAGGGATTCGGTTTTGGGGGGGTCCCTTCGGGGTATGGGGTTTCCCTTATTTTTTTGGGAAAGGAGGTGGGGCCTGGCGAAGGTTTGGGGGGCTCTTGCAGGGTTTGGGAATTTCCCCGCAGGAAAAATGGGGAGCCATCTTGTATGGGTTTGGACCCCGAGCAGTGGGACGGTTGGGGGGAAGTGGTTTTTTGGTTCCCCTTTGGGGATTTCGTTTGCCTGGTCGGGTTTTGTCGGTTTGGTTTTCCCGGACCCCCTTCCCCACTTGGTTGTTCCTGGGGTTAAAAATTTACGTTATATGGGTATAGTATGTAATTTTATCTATGTTGGGTATGTATTTATTTATGTTTATATAAATTTTTAGGTTGGGGGGTTTTATGGAGTTTCTTTTTTACTTATATATATTTATATTGTAGAGTTTATGTTTTATTTTTTTTAAAGGCAATTTATTTTGTTGTTTTTTGTTAAAAAAAGGGTTTCTGTGGCCAAATTTTTTCCAAACCCGTTTGGTATTTTTTAATTTTTAAAGGGGGGGGTCACAGCCCGGGGTGGGTAAAGGGCCGTGTGGGGGGTGGTGGGGTTGGGGTTAGAGCGCCTCACCCCTGCAAGGGGGGCAAGACAGGCGCGGAACCCCGGGCCCCCGCCCCCCCCAGGGGAGGGCGCCAGAAGGCGGGGTTTTGGGGGGCGGCTGAAGCCCCGGGTACGTGCGGCCGGAAAACGGGGGCTTGGCGGAAGGAAGGGGTTTTATTTAATACCTCCCCTTCCCGGCCCCTGCGGCACTTTCGGGGCCGTTGCCCAAGCTTTTCCCCCCTCCCCCCCTAGGGTTTGGGTTTTGGGGATGAAGCCTTGAGGTCGTCTTTGGGAGTCTTGGGGGGGGGCGGGGGTTTTGGAATTGGGGCGAGGAGGTTTCGGTGGGGGGGTCATTCGGGGGGTTTATTCCCTCTATTTTTTAGATTTGGTTTGGTTTGACCTGGCGAAGGTGGTGGGCTCTTGCGGCTGGATCCCTGCGGCAAAATGGGTGAGCCACTTGTAAGGCTTTTGGACCCCGAAAATGGGTACGGGGTTTGGGGGAAATGGTTTTTTTTGGTTCCCCCGGGGATTTCGTCGCCAGGCGTAAGTCGGTTGGTTCCAAAGGGCCATGCCCCACTTGGTTTTTTTTCCGGGTTAAAATTTTTCAGTTTTATGGGTTATGTAAGTAAAATTTTATCTATGTTGAGGTAAGTTTTATTTAATGTTTTTTTATATTAAATTTTTGGGGGGGGTTGTGATGGGTTTCTTTTATTTCATATATTTTATTTTTTTTTTGTAGAGTTTATGTTAAAATTTTTTTTTTTGGAAATTAATTTTTTTTGTTTTTTTTTGTTAAAAAAACGGCTGCCCGTGGCCAAAATTTTTTCCATTGTTGGGGTTTTTAAATCATTTAAAAAAGGGGGGGGTCACAGCAAAGGGGGAGGGTAAAAAACCTGTTTTGGGGGGGCGGGTGGGGGTTTGGGTTTTTGAGCGCCCCAACCCCTGCAAGGGTCAAGCATTTCTTTTTGCTGTTTTTTTCGGTGTTGCCGCCCTTTTATAAAACGCAAGTGTCAATTCTTTTTTAGTACAGGGGAAAACTAAGCCCTTTCTTAGTTTTCTCTGCAGCCCTCCAAACAGGGAAAAGTAAATTTCCCCTCATTGGGTCCAATGTGAAAGCTGTTTGTTTCACTTAAAAAAAAAACCTTTTTCATTACATTTTTGGTTTTAAAATTTTTGGATGCGAAAAAAGTAGCCCGGTTTTTCCCTTTGGTTTTTTCTCTCTGGGGTCCATTTTTGTTTTTTTTTGGCTAAAAAAAAGGGAAACCAAAAAAATGCCCTTTTGATCGTATTTACCCCAAGTTTGTTTCTAGCTCTAGAATTTTTTATCTGCCTTTTTTTAGGGCTTGGGACAGGTTACCTGCAAATAAAGTACACAAAAATGTGTAAGAACATCCTGGTAGATTGACCCCGTTTGGTTTACATCATATCAGTCTCTTATAATAATATCTAAACCGCTTGTGTGTGAGGGTACAAATTTTCACTTCTTATTTTTCTTTGTAAACTTTTTATGAAAGTATGCAAAAAAAAAAATAGAGTGTATTTTTCTTTAAAAATGGAGAAGTTTGCCCCAATTTTCTTTCTTTTTACCCAAAAAAAAGGAAAAAGAAACCCATAAAAAATTAACTAAATCATAGTTTAATGCGTAAAGTCCAGAAATTTTAAAAAAAAGCCCAAATTTTTTTTTTTGGGGTTTTGTTTTTGGGAGCTCCCCTCATATTTTTTTTCGTACAGGGGTCGGACTTGGGGGCCCCTGGGGGCCCCCCAAGGGGGGTTTCCCTCGCCCCCGGGGGCCCCACCGGGCCGGCGGATCCCGGGCTCTGAACGCCCCGGGGAACCCCCGTCAAACAGGTGGGGTGGGGGGTTGGGGCCAACGGGGAATTGATCTTGGGGGGGCCCCCCCTAGGGACATGAAAATAATTTCCGGGTTCTTTGGAATAAATGCGCCCATTTTTCCAAAAATAATACAGTTGCAAAAAAAAAAACTGTATTGTGTAGTACAAAAAGCAAGGGGGTTCCCTATCTGTCTATCTCACATTTGTCAGTCTAAAAATATCAAGACACAGGGCCCAAATAGCTCCTTTCCCTATTTCCCCCCCCACCCACATTTCAATATCCCCCTCCACCCACATAAATTTTCCCCCCCACCCCCATACAATAAACTCCCTCCCCCCACATTTCAATTCTCCCTCCCCCCACATACCAAAAATTTTTCCCTCCACCCACATACAATATCCCCCCCCCACCCCCCAAAACAATAAACCCCCCCCCCCCCCACATCCATTTTCCCCCCCCCCACCCCCCCATACAATATCCCCCCCCACCCCACATACAATATCCCCCCCCACCCCAATTTCAATATCCCCCTTTCCCCCCCCACATTAAAATATCCCCCTCCACCCCACATACAAAAAAACCCCTCCAAACCCCCCATACAATACCCCCCCAAACCCCCATACAATATCCCCCTTCCCCCCAAATACAATTTTCCCCCCCCCACCCCCATACACTACCCCCCCACCCACATACACTATCCCTCCACCCACATACCCCTATCCCCCCCACCCACATACACTATCCCCCTCCCCCCACATAATTTTCCCCTCCCCCCACATACAATTTTCCCCCCCCAAACCCCCATACAATATCTCCCTCCACGTTTTTCCCCTTGGGGCACACACCCATCCCAAAATTTGAAGTAAAATAACCCCTCAAATCAGGGACTCCCCCGGGGATGTCATATCTGAAAAAAATTTGTTTTTTTTTCCCTTCCCTTTTTGCTCCCCTTCCACACCACCAAAGAGACCCTTGTCCCGGGCCCCAGTCACCCCGCAGTAATTTAAAAAAAAAATCTTAAAACCTCAATTTTCAGCATCCCCTTTTCCCAAATTTCCCCCTCTGTAAAAAAACTTCCCCCGGGGGGGGGGGGAGGGGTACCCAACCATAACTTAGAGGCCTAGAAACCCAAGGGGGGTTGGGAAGGGGGGGGAAAGGACTAACTCCCCCCGGAGATAAAAGCTAAACTTTTCGGGCTGCTGCCCTCTAAATTAATTTCCCCGGTAGGTAGGCAAGACCCAAAGGGAAGGGAGGGAAATTGGGCAAGGCCCCGTTGTAGGTAGGGGGTTTCTCACAGTTAGGGAAGCTGTAGGTTGTTTAGGGTTCCCCCTTTTTAAAAACTCAACAGTTAGGGACCCCCTTTAGGGATATACAGGGGATTAGGGCCTTTCCCCTGAAGTAAAATACAGGGAGTTTTAAAGGGCTTTTCCCCTGAAGTAGTATTTTTAGGCAGTTAAGGCCCCCTTTAGGTAGTTTTTCAGGCAGTTTTGGGGGCCCCCTTCCCGGGGAGTTTACAGGTAAATTAGGGGCCTCCCCTTTTGCTAGTGTGCAGGAAAACAGGGCCCCCCCTTTAGCTACTGTGTAGGTTGGGCCCGGGGCCCCCCTTTTTAGCGGGCCCCCCTGTAGGGTAGTGGGGGCCCCCTTTTGTATTTAGGTTAAACCAGGGCCCCCTTTTTTTGGGGCAGGGCCCCCCTGGGAGGGAGTTCGGGGGGTCCCCTTTTTAGTCAAGGCTTCCCTTTTGGGAGCCGGGCCCCCCCTTGTAGTCAGGGGGCCCCCCTTTGGGGATCAGGGTCCCCCTGAAGGGAGAAAAGGGCCCCCCGAAGGGAGCCAGGGACCCCCCGTAGGCAGCCAAGGGGGCCCTTGTAGGTATCAAACCCCCCCCGTAAATAGACCCCCCCCTTGTAGCCCGGACCCCCCCCTTTTAGTCAGAGCTCCCCTTTTAGTCGAGCCCCCATTGTACCCCGGGGGCCCCCCTTTTAGTCAGAGCTCCCCTTTTAGCCCCGGTCTCCCCCCTTTAGCCAGAGCTCGCTTGAGCCAGAAACCCCCCTTGTAGTCAGAGCCCCCCCCTGTATCAGAGCCCCCCCCTGTAGTCAGAGCCCCCCCCTAGGGAGCCCGGACCCCCTGAGTCAGAGCCCCCCCCCTTTTGTTTAGGGCCCCCTGTATAAAGGGCCCCCCGTAGTCAGAGCCCCCCCCCGTAGCCCGAGCCCCCCCCCGTAAAAAGAACCCCCCCCTTGTAGTCCCCCCCCCCCCTGTAGTCAGAGCCCCCCTGGTAGTCAGGGCCCCCTTGTAGCCAGAGCCCCCTTGTAGCCAGAGCCCCCCCGGTAAACCGGAACCCCCCCCAGTCAGAAACCCCCCCTTTTAGCCAGGAACCCCCCTGTAGTCAGAGCCCCACTTGTAGCCAAAGGAAACCCCCCGTAGCAGAGCCCCCCCTTTTCCCCGGACCCCCCTGTAGTCCCGAGCCCCCCCCTTGTACCAGGACCCCCCGTAGTCAGAGCCCCCCCTTGTAGCCAGGGCCACCCCCGTAGTCAGAGCCCCCCCTTTTAAACCCCAAACCCCCCCCTTTTAAATAGGGCCCCCCTTGGATTTAGGGCCCCCCCCTTTTTAAATCCCGAGCCCCCCTTGTAGTCAGAGCCCCCCGGTTGCCAGAGCCCCCCCGGTAGCCAGAGCCCCCCCTTTTAGTCAGAGCCCCCCCATTTTAGTCAGCGCCCCCCCTGTAGCCTGAGCCCCCCGTTTTGCCAGAGCCCCCCCTGTAGTCAGAGCCCCCCCGGGAGTCCCGAGCCCCCTGTAGTTTTAGAGCCCCCCTGGTAGCCGAGCCCCCCTGGTAGCCAAACCCCCCCCGGAGCCAGCGCCCCCCCATTTATGTTTTTTTTAAAAAAAAAAAAAACAACAACAAATTACTTACCTGGCTCCGGGGTCCCGCCCGCTCTCGCTGCCGCCTTTCTTTCCCTACTGGGCCCTCCCTAGGCGGCGCGGGGAATTACGTCAACCCCCGGGGCCTACTTAGCATTTGGGGCCCGGGGCCCCGGGAAAGGGTGAAGGCCTAAAGCGTTCAGCTGCCGGGGAGAAACAGCGGAGGCAGCGCTAGTGGCGCTGGGGCTCCGCTGAACCGCGGGAGCCCCCCGGAGCCCGGGGGCATTAATCCCCCAACTCCCCGGGGCCCGGGCTTGACGCTCGGGCGCGGGTTTTTCCGGGGGTCAGGGACCGGATTTCGGGGACGGGGGCCCCGGGGAGCGACCCGGGACTGGCCCCCGGGGCCCACAGCGTCGGGGGGGGGCCCACCGGGGGATCCCCCCGGGCCCCCCGGGGGCCCAGTCCCAGCCTGCGCGTCAAGGGGCGCCCGAGACCCCGGCCCCGGGTGTTGGGGACAATGTCCCCGACCCGGGCTGCGCGGTGTCCCCGCCCGGGGCAAGCGCCACTAGCGCTTTTCGCTCCGCTGATCTCCCTGGCAGGCTGAACGCCCTTTGGCCTTCAGCCTTTCCGGGCGCCGGCCCCTTTGCTGAAATAAAGGGGGCGGTTGACGTCCTTCACCGCGCCGCCTATGGGAGGGCGGCATGGGGACGGAGCCCGGCCCGGGAGCACGGAGGGGGCCCGGGGCTGTCCCCGGGGGCGGGGGCCGGAGCGGGAGCAAGGGAAGTGATTGATTTTTTTTTTTTTTTTTTTTTTAAAATACCTAAAGGGGGGGTCTGGCTACTAAGGGGGGGGCACTGGCCCAAAAAGGGGGGGCCCCGGGGTACCCATGGGGGGACACTGGGGGTAAGGGGGGGCCCCGGGCTACCCAAGGGGGGGGGGGCACTGGCTAAGGGGGCTCTTTTCAAATTTGGGGGGGGGCCCTGGCTAAGGGGGGCCCTGGCTACTATGGGGGGGGGGCACTGGCTAAGGGGGGGCCGCGGGCTACTAGGGGGGGGCACTGGCAAAGGGGGCTTGGCCTAGGGGGGACGGGCTAAGGGGGCCTGGTGTAAGGGGGGCCCTGGCTCTTTGGGGGGGACACGGGCAAAGGGGGGCGGCCCTACTATGGGGGGGACACTGGTAAGGGGGGCCGGCTACTTGGGGGGACACTGGTAGGGGGCCCCCTGGCTGTAGGGGCGGGACATGGCAAAGGGGGGGCCCTGGCTCTATGGGAGGGACAGTGGCAAAGGGGGGGGGCTCTGGTAGGGGGGGACATGGCTAGGGGGGGCCTTGGATAGGGGGAGAGGGGCTACTAGGGGGGGGGGACTGGCTACAAAGGGGGGGGCTCTGGTACTGGGGGGGGAGACTGGTACAAAGGGGGGGCTCGGGCTACTAGGGGGGGAACTGGTACAAAGGGGGGGGCTTGGCTACTGGGGGGTGACATGACTGGGGGGGGCTTACTAAAAGGGGGGGGCCCCTGACTACAAGGGGGGGGTGGCTACGGGGGTGCCCTGGCTACAAGGGGACCTGGCTCCCTACATGGGGAGCCCGGGCTACCTACATTGGGGGGGCCTGGTACCTAAGGGGGGCCCCCTGACTCAAGGGGGGGCCCTGGCTACCTCAGGGGAGTTGGGCAATCTAAGGGGGCCCTGACTACCTACTGAGGGCCCAGCACCATGGGGGGGCCCCTGAAAAAAGGGGGGGTTCTGGCTCTACAGGAGGCCCTGACAAAAAAAGGGGGGCCTGGCTACCTAAACACTAGGTGCCAGATCCCCCCCCCACTCTCACAGGGTCATAAGAAGGGCAGCTTGCTTTTTGGGTGTTTTTTATTTTTTCCTTGAAATAATGGGGGTGGTTACCCATGGAGGCTGATTGGCTCGTTTTGAGGGGTAAAGATAGCATAGGACTGCCCTTTTTTGAGATCAGTTAAAATGTGGGCAGTTTAAAAAACCTTTTTTGATCAAATTTAACCCCGAGGTCTCAAATTTTTTTCATACCTTATTGGTCTCATAGGGTGGTGTTTGGGTTTATACCTGAGCTGGTGTCGCCACTTGTGGTCAAATATGGCGGTTTGTGGTTATCCTGACTGGTGCTGACCTTATGGGTCCTATATGGTGGTGTTGTGGTTATACTGAGCTGGTTTGACCTCGTGTCTCCATATGGCAGTGTTGTAGGTTATATGAGTGGTGTTGACCGCTATGGGTCTTATTTTTTTAAAAGTTTATTGGCGGGGGTTTATAGGGGCGCGCACATGTGTCCCTGACTGAAAGAGTGAGGGAAAACCCTGCCCTGTGATAGGGTTACACTTTTATTTCTGTGGTGTTTTTTTTAAGGTGGTGGGTGGTGACCAAGGAAAACTGGGGGGGATATTGATGTGGGTGGGGGGATTTTTCTGGGGGGGGATATTGTATGGGGGGGAGGGGGATCTGTATGGGGTGGAGGGGATTTTGTAGCGGGGGAGGGGGATTTTGTATGGGGTGGGGGGGATTTTTGTTGTGGGTGGGGGAGATATTGTATGCGGGTGGGGGGGATTTTTGTATCGGGTGGGGGGGATATTGATGCGGGTGGAGGGGAATTGTATGCGGGTGGAGGGGGATATTGTTGGTGGGTGGTGGGGTATGGTGGAGTCTTAGCCTGTGTCTTTGATATGTTAGACTGACAAATGTGTAATACTTTGTACTACACAATACATTTCGTTTTGAAAATGTATTTTGGTAAAATGGGCGCGTTATGTCGAGGGGCCCGGTAATATTTTTGTCAGTAGGGTGGCCCCGGATCTTTTCCCCTGTGGGCCCCAGACCCCCCAGTCCGCCACTGTTTCAGTAGGGTTGAGCTTTATATTGGACATAACCTATGGTATGGTGCTGTCTATGAAAAGAAAATACCTTTTTCCAGAAACCCCTTTAAAGGTTTGTTACATGGATTTTTTTTCCCAAAGACACCCCAAAATTGCTGCTGTTTGGATCATTTTCTGTGCGCAGAAAGCCCCTTTATAATTTTAAATGGGGGAGTCTGCTGAGTAAAAATGGTTTAAGAATTACATGACTTTTCTTTGAAGGGGGCAAAAAGACGCATCAGAATGATGTCTGAACCCCCACTGCGTGTTTTAATCGAAACAATATAAAGAATGCCATTGTTAGATCGTGTTGGGCCCGTTTTGATCCGAAAGACAGATCCAAACACCATCTAAAAAAACGCCCCGAAATGAACATCCCCTAAAATTCCCTTCACACACTAATTTTTATGCTTTTTGGTTTGAAAAAAAGGCTAAATGAAATCGGCCTTTTAGCACTTTATACATTTTTTGGGCTTGTCTTTTATAATTTTTTTAATTACTATAGGCGCCCCCTAATTAATGTTCAAACTTACAACTCCCCTTTTAGAAATGGAGGCTTATGGGGCGTGGTGACATTAACATGAGAAAGCCCCATGATAACCCCGTGCCAGCATGCCACAGCTGCACATGAGTACGAACTTTTTGGTGAAAAGTTCTAAAAAAAAGGGACAGACAGCAAAAAAATGTAAAAAATGTTCCCTGCACTTTCCAAAACTAAAAAAAAGGAAATTTTATTTTTTAAATATACCCTTTCCCACTTAATACAATTCAACTTAAGAAAAAAACCTGAAATCCCCCATCCCGTTTGTAACCCCGGGACCGCCTGTATTAGGTATTTAAGATCATACTTTGTTGGTGGCAAAAACTACCAAATCATTTGATATATACATTAGGTCATTCAATGATTCCTTCTTAAAACCGATTATTTTTAAATGCGACACCACAAAAAATGAACAAAAAAAAGAATTTTTTTTAATCAGGAAAAATGTCAGGAAAAACATAGCAAAAAATGTTACACCTACAGCCTGTGGCATTGGAAAGAAATATGCCACTGGCACAAAAAATGAGGAACAGCACTACCAGAAAAAAGAAAAAAAAACTAGTAGCGATTTATAATTCCCTAATGATTTACTACTAACATTTGACCACAGCATTTTCAGTAAATAAAATGCAGGTAAAATTGCCAGGAAAAAGTCACATAAAAAGTGAATTTTTCACAAAAAATGCTAGTTTTACACAGACTTTTTTTTTTTTTTTAAATGCCACTACAGTTTTTGGAGCAGTTTTTAACCCCTTAATTACCTTGTTTGTTTTTTTTGGTTCACACGTTCGTTTTTTCCTCCTCGCCTTCCAAGAGCCATAGCTTTTTTATTTTTAAAACCTAAAAAGAAAGAAGATTTTATTTTGCGAGACAAGATATGCTTTCTAATGTTTTCATTCATCGCCCAAAAAATTTCCTGGAAAAACCGAAAAAAATTCCCAAAGTGGGGCAAAATGTGAAAAAAATTTATTTGCGCCATTTGCAAGGTTTTTTTTGGGGCGTTCACTCCCCTGGTAAAAAAAGTGTGTTTTTTTGTATTCTGCGGCTGATACAATTCCTACAAATTAAACATGTACGGTTTGTTATTTTTTGGGACCGAAAAAAAAATGAAAAAGTTTTTATTTTTAAAATTTGCGCCGCAGCGCTATTTTCTGCGACCAATAACTTTTTTGTACAAACACCTACAGACAGGCTGAAGTGCGCTTTTTATTGCTACTAGTTTGGAATACATGTGACATTTTTAAGGGGCGTGAAATGACCACAAAAAACAAAATTTTGGCATATGGAATTTTTTTTCTTTTATGGTCTTCAGCGTACGGGATAATTGATGGTATTTTGATTAGGTCAGCCACAGAATGGTAGTATTAGTTACACTATATAGTGGTGAAAAACTGTGAATGTGGGGATTATTTGGCTTTGTATATTGTTGTTTTTATAATTTTTGGTCTTGGTAAACTGTTTTGGTCAAAACTTTTGGGTTTTGCACTTTATAGTGGTGACGTGTGATGGTTTTTTTTCCCGGCCCATTCGTTGCCCCGGTCTGTCGGGGCCGGGGGAAAAATTGGGGGGCCCGGTTTTTTTTTTTTTTTTTTTTTTTTTTTTTTTTAACCGGTATTTTTCCGGGTTTGTGTGCCCCTGCACACGGCCCGGGGGGGGGGGGGGGTGGGGGGAGTGGGGGGGCTTTACCCCCTTTACATTCACTTGCACATATTTTGTACAAAACCGGACGGAAGATTGTGTTTTGGGAAAAGTTTACGGGGGCCCACGGGGGGAAAAATTTGTCGGGCAAAAACCCCTGCAGTGGGGGGCTGCTGCATGGTTTTCCCTAGGAGCCCGTTGTGCTCGTTTGCGGTGGTTTTTCAGCTGTCTGCAAAACCCCAAAACCAAACTGAAAAAAAAGCCCCCAAAAACCCCGGGAGTGGGGACTCCCTTAAACGTACATTGTAAAACTCCAACAAAAAATCAAAAAAAAAACAGAAGTGTAATTGTGTTTTTCCTGTTCACCCCCCAAAGAATTATTTTTTGGGAGTGGAAGGGGGCTGGGGGGTTGCTTTGGGTGTAAGCTCATGTCCCCGGGGGAGGGGGGCCAGCTGAAGTTTGCCTAGCGCCCAAGCATGCCCCCGATCTTTGAGTGACCAGTGGTGTCTTTGCTAACCCATAATAACCCTGCTACAGTCAAAGAAAGTAGTGGATCTGTAATTCCGGAAAAATTGAGTTCTGATTGAAATTTTGTCAACTAATCTGAGGGTCTTAGCTAAATACAAAAAATATAATTGTATCTTAACCATGCTAAGGCAGGATGTTAAAAAAAGGCTTTAGCTAAAATGTCGTCCTATTCAGACATAGCCATAAAGATGTTGACATACAGGGGCATCATATTTTAGCCCATTGCTGTCCCTTGTATTTGTATATAAAAATCATCTTCAAACAGAAATAAAATATTAGTTAGAACAGGGTGTAGGAGGTCGAGGCAAAATTATTTGAGTGATGGGTTATATTGATGTTGGTCTCAGAATCTGTGCACAGTGCTTAAAGGGAATGTGTCATCAAAAATGACTTCTTGTTTAACTCGCGTTATTATGTTCAACAAATTTTTTAAGAATTTTTTGGTCATATTTCTTTTTAATTTTTCATATCACTTTCAATATTTTTTCATAATTTTTAAGTCCTGCAGTTTTCACTATGGCCACTAAGCCTAATAATTGTCTGACACTTCCTGTTCTGTACAGAAAGATTCTCAGTTGTCTGCTCATTATTAACACAAGCAGGGTCAAACTGAAAGGAGACACCAGTGTGAATAGATAACACAGGATCCACCAGTCACAATTCACCCTTTCACCTCCCTGCACACTGGCTTCTTCCCAGGTCACATAGCATGACTAGAAAACTCTCCTATAGAAGTGAATGGGGCTGAGTCAGTTTTAAGACTTCTATGTGCATGAAGCTACTGTAAAGCATCTCTCTGACTGCTGTTATAGCAGTGAAAACAAGGCCTAGTGGCCAAAGTGAAAACTGCAAGAATTAAGAATTATTAAAATATATTGAAAGTGATATGAAAAATTTAAAAAAACAACCAAAAATTCCTAAAAAATGTGTTTAACATAAACGGGACTTAAACTAATAGTCATTTTTTGATGACACATTCCCTTTAAGTCTTTGGTGTGTTGGATGGTGACCAAATAGTTAAGGGTTAAGTTGCTTAATATTCTGAATGAACTGAATAGTATCAAGTAAGATCAAACACTTGGTTCAACCTAGAGGTGTCAGCATCTTTTCTAATACAATGGACAATGGTGATAGAATGGAGTCAGTGGAGGCAAATTTTGGTCTCCCTGGGGGTTGGGGTAGTCTTTTATGTATCTTGGGGAGAATGTAGATAAATTGAGTATCATAAAAGTGGTTAACTAGAAATTTAGCCATCTTCGACTCAATATTGTCTCTGTCAAGTTGTATCTGTATCAGTTCATTAATCTTGTATTTATTCTGGGTAGAAAGATGTCCAGGTGTTGGTACGTGGTAGTGTCAGACAGTTGACATATAATTTTCTCAATATAATGTCTCTTATCCATAATTACCAAGGCACCAGTGGGATTGATAATGATGTATTTGTTGGTTTTTATTGTACGTCAAATAAAGTTTTCCTCGCTAGAAGAATTATTATGATACGTACGATCTCCTTATTTATCTGAGCTTAGCAATGAACAAAACCAACATAAGTTTCAACCAGGTAATATTTTTTGGGTGGCATAAACTGACTTTTAACCATTAGTCCCAGAGGAGTTAAAGGGGATGTATCGCTTCATCAATTCGGGTGTTTCATTGTATTTTCAGTTTCTCAGCTCTACAAATCCAGTTGCATTTCTCCCCTCCCAGCTGGGTGTTTCTTAGCTGAAGGGGGATGACATCATCACCCGCTTCACTGTTCATGCTCACTCCCGAGTCAGTGTGCTCTCCCCTCCCCCTTTCTGTCTGAGTCCACATGTCACTGTGTCGTTCCTCTCCCTATGCAGTCTTATTTTGTAAGAGCTGTATGTTTACATACCACAGGCCTGCATTCAGTCTAGACAGTCTTCTATGAACTCAGAGCACTGATCTCTTTTCCTCTCACAGCTGGAGGTTTCTTACAGTTGAATCCAGTCTCCTTTGAACTCATCCAGAGCAGCACAGATCTGTCTCCATTATATGTTTACATGCAGGAGCATTAGGCATCGGGCACAATTCAGCTGTTTTCTGATTGTAGAAGCAGCTGCAGTGTTACTGTGCTTCTGCTGGCTGTGCAGAGTGAAATGTGGCCGGCCCCTTATTCTGAGTGAGAAAGGCAGGAATGCTCCCGTGAATACGACTGGGGGCCAGACAGAATGTACATTAGTAGAGCCGTCAGCCAATGAAATGAAAGGAGGTGGAATCTGACCGACACTGGGGAAAAGTGTTTACACAAAACAAAGATAAGGCAGACAGTGAAAACAAGACAGCTTTGCTAATGACATCCAATTGCAAAGTTGCTTGTTTTCCCTGTCGCCTTATTCTGAAGACCATTTAATGCAATGATACAACCCCTTTAAGGAAAAGTTAGGTAATGATGGTACATCAACTCCTGCACCTATTTCCTCAGTCTCTGCAAAGTGAGTCTTAAGGGAGACATGTATGAAAGGGTTTTTTGTACATTTTTTGCGTTACATGCGGCAAACGTGAGTGGGCTGTGATGTATAATGTGCCAAACAAATGTGTAAGGCGCATTGTTCGCAAGATTCATCACTTTTTAATGCTCCTAACATGAGGGGGCAGTCTGGGGGCATGACACCACACTCATAATATTAGACACATATAAGTGAAATGTATTTCTTCTGCTCTCACCCTTTACATACAGCAAGAGCCAGTGCACCACAGGTATTGCTGGGACCTGTGGTGCAACAAGCAAGATCAATACCCTAGTTTCTATTCACTGACATGCTATTCTAATGACTTTTCTTTTATTTCCAGCCTATCTATACCCTTTATACATACTAGGCGCATTACTAATGCACCTAAGTTCCATAATGCGGCAAACACACAGGTGAGGTGCGATGAACTTTAGACTCCATTCATAATCGCAGAAAAAACACTTTCCTACATTCAGTCGCACTTGACACTGAAAACGAGACGCGATAATTCACTTCAATGCACCTTCCTTCATACATGTCTCCCTAAGTCTTATCTGCCTGAAGAAGTGGTGTAATTTGAGGGCAAAAATGTATAACCGTGTGGTTGGGCAAATTGATCTCTTGCGGAGTTAAGCCATCTTCGGTATATCTCAGGGTGTAAGATGAAATATTAATCACTAGGTTCTGTTCACCTGCAAGCAGATCCGGGCTCTCGCTGTTGTTGGTCCTTCTGCGTTAGTCCCTTCTCATGTGTGCGTCGTACCTTTGAGTACTGTACACATGTGCCATGCTGGTACTGACCTATTTTAGACATTCCTCAGATTGTTTTCCCTGTTTGATACTACTTCTGCATTCTATGTTGATACATCTGTATTCTACTTCTTTACACCTTGTATTCTTTGATTTGAATCGTTTAACATTACTACTATATTCACCCCTCACAGTACTCTTCTCACATCATATATATTCCTTAAAGGGGTTTGCCACGAAGTAAAGTTGAAATGGGAAGCTTGCAAATGAAATAACAAACATTTTCACCATTCATTATTATTAAAAATTCTGCACCGTTTTTGATTTACAACGCCAAACACAAAAACACTAACCCAAATAAAAATTACAAATATATTTTATTAAAAAAAATTAAAACAATACAAAAAAGCAAATAAAAAGACATGCTGGAAAACGAGGAAAAAACGCTGGAAATAAGCCCCAATGTAAGTAATGTACAATTTATAATGTTAGAAAAACAATAATAAACAATAACAAATAAAAATTCCCCCCCACAGTGTGTAATAAAGCAAGTAAGCTATTTTCCCAACTAAAAATAAGAAACAAAAATAATATTACAAAATGGGTAAATACAGACCAGCAGCACAAAGAAACCCCAAAACGCGGTTTCGCAAAAGTTGTCAGGGGTTAACAAAAGCTTCAGAAAAACTGCGTTGGGTATACCAGTTATTCCTGCTATCGTTTCCTGACCAAATTGCCTGCCGCCCGCCCTGACCTAACGGCTTGTCTCCAACTATGCCTCCGTCTAACGATTCTGTACCATGCTGCACCCCGGCTGCCATTGCAAAAGTGATGCGGGAAAGTAGCGACCGGGTATTTTCCTCCCCCACCCAAAACCCGTTTGCCCCGGGTTTTAGTGGATCCGGGGGTACAAAAGACCCCACTTCCTGGGTGGCTTATCCCATCGTTGTGGTGGTTTTCAGCGAATTACCTAACCCAGACAAAGCCAAAATGACTCTGGCAAAAAAAGTGAGTACACCTCTAAGTGAAAAATAGACAAATTATCCCCAATTTGTTTTTTTTTTTTTCCCGGGGTTTTTTGTGATCATTAGTTTATAAGGCCTCATGGTGTTACGCTCTCCACTTTATACGGGGCACGGGAAGTTAAACATGGCCGGAAGTTCAACATGGCACCCATGGCAAAAAAAATGTCTGAGGACTGAAAAAAAAAGAAATGTTGCTTACTAAAGATGGCCTAGGCTATAAGAAATTGTCCAGGTTCCCCTCAGAAAAAGGGCTCACCATGGTAAACCAAAAAAGTTGCACGCTCACATCTATCCATCGTTTTTTCTTTTCAAAATTTTATGGTAACTGCTGTCCCGATTTTGCAAGGTTAAAAAAAGGTTGGTGGGGCAGTTGCAGTCTCGACCATACGCCACACACGCTCAGATAGGGCTCACCGTGTCCAGAAGGAAGCCTTTTCTAAAGATAACACACAAAAAAAGCCTGCAAACAATTTGCTGAAGACACGCAGACCACGAACATGGGTTACTGAAACCTTTTCCTGTGGTTGAGAACCAAATAAAATCTTTTGGTTTCACATGGTGCAAGTGTTGATGGAACCCAGGGGGAAACGACAAGTGTGTTGATACAGGGACATGGTGGTGGGGTGTCATGGGTTTGGGGGTGCTGAGTGCTGCCGGGTGTGGGAGCTACAGTTCATTCAAAGGGAAACCTGAAAGCCAAGAGTCTGTGACTCTGAAGCGACTGACTCCCCTTCTGGGCTGCAGGGCAGTATTCCACATGTAACAACCCCAAACCCCATTTCCAAAATGACCACTGCCTTGGTAAATAAAGTGAAGGTAAAGGTGCTGGACTAGCCAAGCATGTCTCCAGACCTAAACCCTATTGAACATCTGTGAAGCCTCCTCAAATGGAAGGCGAAGGAGCACAAGGTCTCAATCATCCACCAGCTACGTGATGTCATCATAGTGAAAACCTGCCGCTACACAAAATATTGCCATTTTGGGCACAATTTGTCCATTTTCACTTAGGGGGGGAATCTCACTTTTGTTGCCAGCGGTTTAGACATTGAGGGCTGTGTGTTGAGTTACTTGGAGGGCACACCAAAGTTATACAAGCTGTACACTGACTACTTTACATTGTATAAAAGTGTCATATTTTCATTGTTGTTCCATGAAAAAATCTAATAAAATTTTCACAAAATGTGGGGGTGAAACTCAATTTTGAGGGAAGATACTGTATGTGACATGTAATTTTACTCTGTGGAACTATACAATTACGTTGATAACCAATTTGTGTAGTTTTTTATATTGTAACTTTTAAAAAAAAAGTGTGTTATGTGTACAACATGTTCATGCATTACTGTATTCTGATATCCATAACTCCTTTACTTTTCTGTATACTGAGCTGTGTTAGCGCTTTATTTTGTGAGATGAAGTGATGCTTTCATTTGTTCTACTTTAGCGTTTATATGACTTGTTTTGTACCTTTTCATTCCATTGTATGAGCGAGGAGATGAAGAAAAAAAACGCAATACTTCCATTGCTTTTTTATTTTTTATGGCGTTCATCATGCGGGTTAAATAACGTGACATTTATAGGCAAGGTTGTTACACAGCAGCGATACCAAATATGTGTAATTGGGAATTTAAAATATGCAGAAAAAGAGTGGTATCTGCATCTAAAATCTACAGCTACCTGCATGATTTTAGACTTGGACATTGACATGTACATGCAGATTTTACTATAGTTTTTAACTTGGAATAACGCCATTTTAATGGGGCTAATCAGTGTCTTGTTTACTGGCTTCAATTCTGTGTCAAAGAAGTGACATGGCATTTCTTTATTTTCTGCAATGTATTGTAAAAAAAATTGTACTGTAGTTTACATGTGATGTACATCATAGATTTCCTATTCAAATGAATTGGACAAGAAGGTCATTCATACATTTTGCTTTTGCAAGTGGCTTTCAGGGAGACTATGAGTTGCTCTCCTCAGAATTTGCGTTAGTCACGCCCTCTTTGTAACAACCCACACACCCCTTAACAAAAGCCACACCCACTACACCCAACTGGGTAACGGCTCTGGAAGAAAGCTAATTAAGGGGTTTGGTGTCTCCCAGGTTTCTTGGACTTTGGGACATCCTATTCAGCCAGAAGACCTGGGAGATACTGCTAAACTGTGCCTGAATCTAAACCATTACACCAAGACAAATAATTCTACCATACAGTGACCAAATAATGGTAGATACCAGTTGTACGAAAGCCCTACAGACACATAAGTACAGTGCAGTTATATCCAGGGACGCAGGAGATGTCTTATGTGACTGAAGTTGTTCGCTTTCCCTTTTCTTCTACATCGCATCCAGGCTGCCATGATGACTTCTCCGGGCCAAGACTTTTCCAGCAATTCTCTACCCTCTATGTAAACTCCACAAGGGGTGATAGGTGGAGTTGGGGGAAGAATTATAGGGTGATAGATGGAAGTGACGGGGTTATGGGGGGGGGGTAGTGGTGAGGAGTTTATGGGGTGATAGGTGTAGGTGAGGGGGCTATGGGTTAATGGGTGGGGGTTGTACTCTTGTTGGAAACTAGGATGCATAAACACAATGGTAGGTAAAGGGGTGGGAGACAGGGTACAAAGCCCAGTTTAAAAATCTCCTTGAAAAGAGGTACAGAGGGCCATACCCTTGGAGATTGTGCTACAGCTTGAACTCTTTGCCCTGCAACCCCAGAAGATCAACTGAGGCATGACCTTTAGTGGGTTAAGGGGATAGAGTTTGGTACTTTCATGATTTTTGTTTCCCCTTGAACAAGTTTCCTTCCCTGAACTTGACTTATTGGACTATGTTGGATCAGTGTTAGATCCATTTGGTTAATAAAATGGTCAACGAGGGAGCGTTTATTTTAATAAAATTTTTTGGCTGTGTCATTGTTTTTTTAAATTACCTTTTTTTTATTCCAGTGTTGTAATGGGGGTTTTCCCTGACAGATGCTTCCCCATTATAGTGAAAAGGGACTTTGTTCAGCCAGCAGGGGTTTTTTTTCACCCCAAGGCTAGTACAAACCCAACGTCATTTTTTACCCCTATACCCAAGGTACAGGCGTTTTTGGGAAAAAACCCGGGTTTTTAACTATAAGAAGTGGTTTTATCTAATGTAAATAATCTTTTTCTGGGGGGCTGTGGGCTAAATTTTTTCCCAGGGGGGGAAGGGCCCCAATACCCATAGCCCTTTTTCCATCCTGATAGTATCTGCTGGTTTCATTTTGGGGGGTAACTCAAAATCTTTTTTTTTTTTATTATTTTTTTTTGGATTACAGTGAATCCCTAATTTTTGATTTTCAATAAATAAAAAGAAAAAAACAAAATGTAGGGTCCTTCCATTTTCAAAAACCAAACCAAGGTGAAACTAAAAGCTGCACCCCGATACTTTTTTTAGTAAAAATTAAATAAAAAAGGGACGGGTCCTTGAAAGTTTGCATATAGGTATGTTTGTTTTTTACGGGGAAAACTTGTGTAAAAAAAACCCAGTGCGGGAAAAGGGAATTGAAAACTAATTTTCCCCCCGGATGTTTTTTTCTGTTCTTTGTTGAATGACAAAAAAGGGGAACAGAAGAAAAAAAAGAACGGTTTCCCAATGTAAAACATTTTAAAGGGGTTTCCCGGCCCGGTTTTAAAATTTCCCCCTAAAAACCCTTTGTGGATGTATGAACATTTGGTTTAATTTGGCGAAAGTGAAGGGAAACAATAAAATAAGTTTACAAAGCAAGAATACACAGCTGTTTAAAATTTCACACTGCTTCTGGGGCAAGGTTTTTTAACCCCTTTTAACGCCCCTGGGCTTATGAAAAGTCCCAGGGCCGTTTAAGAGGTTTTGGGGGACGCCCCCGCAACCCCCCCCCCCCGCCCCGGGCCCCGGGTTTTAGCGGCAATTCCCTCTAACCCCGGGGCCGTTACTTGAAGGGCAGCGTGGGCCCCCCCTTTGCGCGTTTACCCCGGGACACCGGGGCAAAGTCCGCGGAGTCTGAAAAAAGGGGACGTTTCAGTGCCGCGCAAACCATCTTTAGGGGGGATCGGAAAGTGCGGGAAAAAGTTTGCAACGACCCGACCACCGAACAGGGAAAGGGGGGAACCCTTTGGGGGGGGCTCCTGTCATTTCCCAAATGCCCGGTTTTGCCCCACTTCCGCCCGCAGACAGGAAAGGGGGGAAACCGCCATCTTGGTACACTCAAAATGCATTCCCTATGCAATGATTAGATTTGTATTGAAAAATTGCGCCCCCCTAATGGTCGAAGAAACATAGTGGCCTAAATTTTAAAAAAAAAAAAAAAAAAAAAAAAAATATTTTTCCTTTCAAAAAAAAAAAAGAAATTAGAATTTCAAATCCCCCCCTTTTTTCCCCTTTTTAAAAATTAAAAACAATAAAGAAATAAAAAAGTTAAACATTATTGGTATCGCCGCGTCCGAAAATGTCCGATCTATTTAAATATAACATCATTTTCCCGTGCCCTGAAAACCGTAGAAAAAAAAAAAATTCCCAAAACGGAAAAATTCGTTTTTTGTTATTTTATGTCACTTAAAAAAAAGGAATAAAAGTATTAAAAAAAGTCGAAACCATTCCAAAATGCTAGCAATAAAAAGTAAAACTTCCAAACCCGCAAAAAAATTTCCCCCTCACTGACGTCCTAAAGGGGTTTTAGTACAAAAAAGTTTTTGGGCGCACCCAAATGGCCCCGCGGCGGGAAATTTTCCAAAATAAAGTTTGGGGAATTTTTTTTACGGTTTCCAAAAAATAAAGGGGAAAAACCCCCATGTTTTGGGTTTTTCCGGATGTTTTTTCAACCTTAGAAAAAAGAAAACCCCATTGTTTTTTGACCCAAGAATTTAACGCCCTTAAAAAACAAAACCCCCCCAAACATGGGGGAAAAAAAGGTTTTTTTTTCCCCAAATTTGTCCCACTTTGGGAAATTTTTTTTTGGTTTCCCTGTATAAACTTTAGTTTAGTGGGAAAAACCCCATTGGAAAAGTACATCTTTTCCCGCAAAATAAAAACCCCATAAGATTGTTTTCATGAAAAAAAAAAAAAAAAAAGTTAAAGGTTCTGGGAAGGCAGGGGGGGAACACCAAAAGTGAAAAAAAAGCCTGGCTTTTAAAGGGGTGGTCGGACGATTTAGCCATGAGAAAAGGTGGAGCCCCCGAGCCCTGAGTAGGTGGGTTGCCCCCCCAGGGCCCCTTTCCCCACTGTGGGTTTTTGGGGCCCCTCTCTGAACCCCAAGCCGTTCTCCATGAAAAACTGAATAATTGCGCTGGGGAGTGGGGGTAGTTTAGGGGCCCTGTGAGGGGGGGGGGGTACAACACCCGAGGGAAAATTTTAAAAATTCAGTTTCTTTTATATAATAAATCCCGGGGTTTTTCTTTGAGGTTTCTGTTTGGGAGGGGAGGGGGGGTTTGCTTCTGTGTCTTGGTCTTTTTGATGTTTTCCCAATGGAATTTTTTTCCTTTTATTTTTTTAGCTTGAAAATTGTCTTTTTATTGTGAGTTTTACTCTTAAGAAATTTTTTCCCCTTTTTTTACACTCTTTTTTTTGGTTTTAAAACTTTTTTTGTAAATTTAAAATGAAAAAAATCAATAAAAAAAAATCTAATTTAAAAAAAAAAAAAAAAATGAAAATGAAAAATGCCTCAAAGGGGTGTCTTTAGACGAGTATTTGAAGCTGATTTGGAGGCTGATGCATCCACCAATGCCGGTATATTCGGCTGCACCACGGCCACACCCCAGCCACATAGTGTATTCTCACTGTTTTGTACATGCTTCCATTCTGGTGCATGTTTAGAATGGAAGCCACAGAGCTTTGCTGGATCTTCAGGACCCCTGAAAGCTTCCACTGACTTATAATAGAGACAGTCAGGTTCTATCATCATTTTGACGAAAAGAAGTGCGCTATTCTTCCTATCACACCGGCCATGTCTATTAATTGAGTCTCCTTCATTAGTGTGAACAGAGCCAAATACTGTAAACTCTTATGGAGATTCAGAGCACAGAAAAAACGATAGCGCTGTTTAAAGTCAAGTCAGAGCCATTTTAATCATAGGGTAAAGGTTCAATTGCACTGTACCCCTATCTGGCAGGTTACATTTACCTACAGCTTTATATATATATATATATAATATATATATATATATATATATATATAAATTTTTATATATAATATATATATTATAGTTTTATATATATTATATATATATACTCTTGCCAGGATTCTGTAATTTTTTTTCTTTCTTTTTAATCTATACAAAAGATATGCCAAAATATGCATATATAGCACAACAGAAACTTTAAAAGTATATAGATAGGTAACCGTTACAGGGGAAGATACAAAGTCCAACCTTTTGTTTCCCTGCAGACTTATTCACAGCTGAGACCTGTTGTTCCTCTGAGCGTGTAGCTCCATTTCCCCCCTGGTCGTTTGCACCTGCTAAGTTTTGGGGTCGCCCCCTTTGTCAAGCATTTGGGATGTTGAAAAGGTTCTACTTATATACTAAACAGACCATTAAACAACACGTGTTTAAAAATATCGGTAAATTTGTGGGTACGTTATTTTAAACTTCACTTTTTAAAAATGTTTAAATTAAAAATCTTTTTTTAAGCCCCTTTAAAATTTTTTTTTTTTTATTTTTTTTTTTTTTTTTGTTTAATCCCTTTCTTTACCTCCCTACAAGTGGGGGTGGGGGAGGCCCCAAAGTACAGCTCCCCTTTCACTCTCATTTTGGGCCAACAAGGGGCTAAGGTTTTTGTAATGGTTAATCAAGTTAAATTTTTTCCCTTAAAAATTGGGGTTGGTTTTATTTTCATTGGGACTACTCTGAATTTTTCCCCTATGATAAACCATTTTAGGGTTTGCATACATTTTTGTCTGCATTAAAAAAAAATGTGTGGACCGTGGACTCTTTCCCCAAAATTTTTTTTACTTTAGTTTTTTTTATCCCTATTCTCCATTGCGTTTTTTTTTCAAATTTTTGCCTTTTATTTTTTTACAGCTGATCGGAAATATGTTTTATTTGGGCCCTTTTCTTAATTTTCCTAATCGTTTGCCCTAATAAGATTTTCCCCACGGGCCCTTTTAACATGTATATAAATTTTTCAGTATTGGGGATGTGAGAAAACCCCTACAATGGTTTTCGTTTTCCCCCTTTTTTGGATGATTTAGGGAAAATACCTTTTAGATGCTGCTACAGTTTTTTTTCGATTTTAAAAAGGGTATGGTCCCTGTCTTTGTGTATTTAAAAAAAGTTTTTTATCACATACCCGGGATTTTTTTGTATGTGGATTTGGGAAAGTTTTAATTACCCACTGTTTTGCCTTTGAAAAAAATGAATCTGGGTTTTTTTGGCAAATAGCTTGCTGTATACTGGGCAATCTGTAGTATTCTCCCTTTTTTTTTTAAAAAACTGTTTTAAAACAGGGGTTTGCATGTTCAATTTTTTTATTTTTTTTCCCTTTGGAAAAGAAATTTCCCAATTTGGGTTCACTTTTTTCCCGTGTTTTTTTTTTCGTGTGATTTTTGTTGGGATTTTACCTTTTTCTTTTTCCTGTTCCCAGCAACTAATTTTTCTCATATTAAACGGGTGATTAATTTCTTATTATTTTTTTCTTTTTTGTTCCCTTATAGTGTGTCGATGTACAAATCCTTTTTTGCACGGGAAGGGAATTGTCTTTTAGGGATTCTTTAAAGTTTGCTTGGGGGGTTTATTTAAACATCCTTCCTCAATAAGTTGTTTTTGTTTGTTAAAAAATTTTGGGACAGTTTTGGTATTTAAATTTTTCCCCTCCTTTTTTAATGGATACATTAAAATTTTAAATTTCCCGTTGTAGGGTGTTTTTTACCGTGAATTTCCAAAAAAATTTGGTGTATATTGGGTTTTTTTTGTTTTCAAAATTTTTCCCTTTTACTTTTTTCCCGGGCCCTTTTGCCCCCCTGAAAACGCGTCCAAAAATATGGGGCCATAATGGGGGGGAAAAAGTTCGACTGTGTGTCCCATGGGCCCACGTGTTCACAACCCCCCATATTGTTCATTTAATTTTGCAAAATTTGGGGCTGCCCCGGGTCCCCCTCGAAAATCCCCTTTTTCTTTGTGGAACAACCTGTCCCAAAAAAGGAAAAAAATTTTTTTGTTTAAAATTTTTTCCAAAAAAGGTGATCAGAAAAAGTTATTTCTGGGATTTGTAAAAATTTTGGGGTCTTCACCCAAAAATTTTTCTTCACTGCCCCTTACCATCATTTGGGAGGTTTTGTTTGTGTACAGGCTTTTTCATAAAAAGTGCACAACATCGTGACCTTACCCTTTCGGGCCCCAGATTCCAAAGCCCATCTAAAAAAACTTTGTGTTTTTCCCGGCCAAAAGGGTTTTTTAAGGGGCCCGGGTTTTACCTTTTTCTGCAGATAAACTATCTAAAAAAATTTGCTATGGAATTTTAAAAAACCCGGGCCCCAAAAAATGGGAGATAGGTGTTTAGGGGGCCGTTTTAGTTTTTTTTGAAATTTTTTTTTTACTAAAAAAACATTAAAAGGGGTGTCTTTGGGTGTTTTTGTGAATTTAAAATGTTTTGATTTTTTATTAATGATTTCCTGTTTTTCCCCTTCAAAGATAAAATTTCGTCTTTTTTCATTTTTAAATTTTTCAGTGGGATCTCTATCTAATAATTTAAATTTTTAAAAGGGGTTATTTAAGTTTGTGTTTGAGCCCCATTGAGATTTTAAATTTTTTGTCCATCAGGACATTTTCTCCCCCCTTTTTCAGCTTTCTTAACTTTCCAAAATTGTAATCTTCTTTAAATTTTTTTTAACCCAAAAATAATCTCCTCTCTTGTCATGTTTTATTTTCCCGGCCCTTTTTGTCCCTTTTCCCATTTTTCTTAAAAACCTCTGGGCTTCACTAATTCTGAAAGGTCCCAGTGAAAACATGGAGATCTCAGGATAAAATTTATTTTCTTTAAAAAATTTTATGGTAAACATTGCTCTCTTTCTTTATTTTGTTTTTTTACCCAAAATTTCCTTTTTAATTTTATTTTAAAGGGGGGAAAATCTGGGAAAAGTCCAATTTTAAAATCAAAAAATTTCGACATTGATTTGTGGGAACAAAAAATTTTGTCTTTATTGATTGCTCTCCTTTGTATTGGGCCGTTTATAATCTTTTGACGATTAAAGTTTACTACTAAATATTTTTTGGCTTTTTTTTTTGTGTTCTTCCTTGGGCGGGAAATTTTCCCGGTGCCCTAATTTTTGGGGGCCAGGGGTTTTTTGCGGGTTAGTAGATTCCGTTTTCTTTCGCCCTTTTGTCTAAAAAAAGGTCTTTTTTTCTGTTTGGTTTTCAACATTCTTTAAACGCGGTTTTGTTTTTTGCATTGGGGTTTCCCATGGTATCCGGGTTTTTATGGATGTTTTTTATTGGGGGGGGGTTAATTTTTTTTCCAACCTTATATTTTATCTTTAAAAGGCCCCTGTGTATACTCTTTCCCTTTAAATAATCTTTGGGATCTCTTTCGAAATTTTTTTTTTTTTGGTTACCATCTTTTATTCCCCTTTAGGTCTCCAAAGGAAATTTTTTAATTCTGCTTGGTTCTGTGTGGGAAAAGCTCCAAATGAGTATCATGGAACTTCCTTTTTGTTTTTTTTCAATCTCCGTCCTTAAATGGGTTTAAAAGGGTTTAGCAGGTTTTTTGGACGGTGAGGGAACATTGATCCCGGGAGTTAACCCGTTTTCTCAGAGGTACCATTTTTCGGTTTTATTCCTTTTCCTCTTTTATTTAAAATAGAAACCAAGGTGCTTCGGGGGGTCCCCCCGGGATGTGTTCATTCTATGGGGCTGCAAAAGGGAAATAGGGTTTGGAAAAAATTTTATCAATAATCAAAAAAAATACATCCACTTTTGGAATTTTAAAAAGGGGGCCCAAAAAATCCTACTACAGTGAATTTTTTAGTTTATCCCTTACAAAAAGGGGGGAAAAAATTAAATACCACCCCTGTACTCAAAAATTTTAAAAGGGGAAAAAAAAAATTATTGGGGAAGGATAGTTATCATGCACATTTCAAAGGGGAAACCCTAAGGGGACAATTCCTTCGTGCTAGAAAGGGTTTGTACAGTGACACCCCTCAAAATAATGAAAAAAAGTAAAAAAAAAATAGAGAAAATTTAAACACCCATGGTATGATGAAGAATTAGTTTCCGGGGAAAAACAGGAGAAGAAATAAAGGGAAAAAACCCAACAGAAATCCACGGAAAAAAAAAACAAGAAAAAAAAAGGAAAACCCAAAATTTGGATTTTTATTTCTTAAATATTTTGAACATGAAATTATTAAAAAAAAGTTTTTTTAAAAAAATTGGAGAATTCTAAAGGAAAAAGGCCCAGTATAAAAGCAAGGGTATTTTTTCAGAAAAAACCAGATTCATTTTTTCGCAAAAGGGAAAACAGTGGGTAATTTTATCATTTTAATCCGACATTTCAAAAAAACGTATGTGAATTTAAAAAACAATTTTTAAAATACACAAAAGTAAGGGACATTCCCCTTTTTTACGTGTCAAAAAATTAAACGCATCTAAAAGGTTGTTCATAAAAACAAACCCAAAAAAAAAAAAAAGGGGCACGAAATCCAGTTTAGGGGTTTTACACAAATACTGAAAAAAATGATATAATTTTTGAAAATGCCCCTGTGGAAAAAACTTATGTTGGGGCAAAAAAGGGTGAGGAAAATTAAGATAAGGTTAATTTAAAATAGGTTCCCCGATTTGGCTGTATAAAATAAATTGGGCGAAAGAAGAAGAAAAAAAGCGCAAGGGGGGAAAAGGGAAAAAAAAAACCCCAAAATGAAAAAATTTTTGGGGAGTCCACTTGGGTGCACGAAACCTTTTTATGAATGAGGGAAAAAATGTATGCGGGCCTAAAATGGGTAATCATAGGGAAATTCGAGTAGTACAAGGGGAAAAAATAACTAACAAAATTATAGGGAAAAGAAGTCTACTGGATTAAACCAGTTTCGGGTTAGCGCCCTTTTGGTCTTTAAAGAAGGTGTAGGTGGAGGGGTATCTTTTTGGTCTCCCCCCCTTCCTTTTTTGTTTGGGGTGGGTATTTGTAGGGTTTTAAAAAATAAAAAAAATTAAAAAAAAAAAAAAAAATTTTGTAAGGGGTTAAAAAAGATTTAAAGAAAATTAAAACATATGAAAAGTGAAGGGGAAATAAGTTACCCAAATAAAAACCGTTTTTTTTAAATATTTTTTGTTTTTTTAAAGGTTTTGTTTTTGTATTTTAAGTGAACCTTTTAAACATCCCGAATGCTTTGGGCAAAGGGGGCGGACCCCGAAAAATGTAGCAAGGGGTTGCAAAAGGGGCACGGAAAGGGGATGGGGGGCTCACGCTCGGGGGAACAAAGGGGTTTGGGTTTTTGGGAAAAAGTTGCCCTGGGAAAAAAAAGGTTGGACTTTGGGATCTTTTCCCTGTAACAAAATTTTTCCCATCTATATTTTTTTAAAGTTTTTATTGTGCTCTATATGATATTTTTGGGGATATCTTTTTTTATAGAAATTAAAAAAAAAGAAAAAATTTAAGATCCGTGGAAGAGTTATTTATATAAAAAAAGTTTGCAACAATTTGGGGTTGGGGAATTTCCCAAAACTCAGGGCCCCTTTATTTGTAACTGGGGGGGGGGAATTTTTCTAATGAGTGGGACTACGGTTATGAAGATAATAATGACCTACGCTGCTGCGCGGGGAATGCAAAATTGCTCTTTGTGCTTTTGAAATTGGGGTTTTTTTAATAAATTAAAATTTTGAGAAAAATAAATTTTATTTGGGAGGAGGGAATCTGCTTGAGAGAATTATGACCCTTTAAAATTTCATTCCCTTGGGTATTGAAAAAAAAAGCTGTGTATACACAGATGGAAACGTGTTGGGTTTCTGTGGTTTTTTTCTTTTTTTTTTTTGAAAGGATTTTGGTGCCTGTTAGGATGTAGATGCGCCTCATCCAATTTGGGGGTAAGTGCATCCTGGTTTCTAAATCCAGATCCCGTTTATTTGCCCCATTAGGCCATTGGAGGTCATAGGGCTTGGAAAATCCCCTCTAAACGTCAGAGGGAAAAGCTTTCTGTATGAAACGTCCTGTCCCCGGCAGGTCACGCCCCTCTATGTACTGTTTTACCGCACACAATGTACAAAAATTGTCACAAAGGGTTTTTTTAGCAAAACCCCATTTAAACATTTGTTTTTTTGCTAAAATCAAGTTAATTTTTTAAAATTTTTTTATGGTTTTAAATTTTTTGTATTTTTGCAGCTGTAATTGATTAGTGTAGTTTTTAAACATTTAAATTTGTAAAAAAAAATTTAAATCCCGGGGAGAGTTTAAAGGGGGAGAATCCCGCACAGGGCTTCTAAAACTAAAGCCGGCCTTTTCCCAAAAAAAACCTAGGGCCCAATCTTTTAATTGGCTTCGCCATTTTTTTGCCCTATGTCCCTTTTTTTTTCCCCACTTGGGCCCATAGATAACCAAAAAAATTAGGGTTTTAACCAAAAAATCAAAGCAACAAAAAAAGAAACCCCAAAATAAAAATATAAACCCTTTTTTAATTTATCATTTTAAAAAAGTTGCTATTCCCGAAAAAAAATCTAATGATAATAATTTCACCCGAAAAATTGATGCAATTTCCCAAACCTTTTTTGGGTTTTACGGTGGTTGCTCTAAATCCCGTTATTCCCAAAATAATTTAGGTAGAGTCCTTTTAAAAGGGAAAAAAAATATCCCAAAAGAAGGCCCCAATGGGCAAAAAAGTCACCCACGGCTCCCCATCGTTTTTAAACCCTAAAATAGGTGATTGGTTAATTTCCCCAAAGTGGCGGGGCCCCCCAAATTTCCCGGGCTCTAAGGTCCCCTGCGATTCCCCACTTGGGGCCCCTCCCTTATAAATTGATAGTAAAAGATGAAAAAAGAAAAATTTTCAAAATCCCCCTGCTTTCTCCCATAAAGCCGGTTCATCAGGGGGCCAAAATCAATTTAGTCAACCCCCCAAACCCTGATAGAATTTGGAAGTCCCAATTTTTTGGTTCTATAAATGTAATGACAGGCGTTTTTTTTTTTTCGGCTAAAAATTTACGCAATTTTGGCCTGACGGAAAACATTTTTTAAATTTTTTTTCCAAAATTTTTTTGCCCAAAACTGCCATATAAAAATTTGATGGAGAAATAAACCATTTAAAAAAGGATCTAAAAGGATTTAAAAGGGGTCTGTAGGACCAAAAATTTTAAATTTAAGGTGAGTGGCCGTTTAATTTAAAATTTTAAATAAAAATTGGATTATAAAAAAATTTTTTTTAAAAAAAAAAGATTTAATTTTTCCCCCTTAAAAATTGATTTTTCCCCAAAAAATGTGTCAAAATTTATTTTTACTTGAGTTATTGCTGTCTGATTGTACTACACGAGGTGCGCCTGCCCCCATCTTATCTTTCCATAGCACTCATTTGCCATATAAAGTTTGGCACAGCACATAACACTCTATGCACAAATTTTCAGTGTTATATGTGAAAAATGTTTGGTGCATAACACTTTCATTCATACTGTTGTATTATACACTCCTCTATATCTACTTAGAACTGGTGTGCCAGCGCCAAGTTACAAAAATGGCGCATGCAAATTCATAGATGTCGCCCTTAGTGCTTATTACTACTTATTACTCATGTTATGTGCAGTAAATGGAAGAGGTGTACTGACGTGATTTAGAGGTTCCACACTGATTCCTGTTGACCCAGCAATGAACTATTGATCCAGTATGGGCTTATTCCCTCTCCTGTTATTATGGCAGAACTGAATCCCTTTCCAACACATGAAGTAAATCTATATCATGATGTTGGGAAGAATGTATGGAGCGAGTAGGAGTTGTCATTTAATCTGCATGGGACTGTACTACACAGCCCTGTTCCCAGCGTAGTTCCTGCAAGCACCAGAGAGTGGGGGAAACCTCCGCTCCCTGGTGCTTCTAACCCTCGAGTGCCGCAGGTCGGAACCGCAACGCCTCAAAGTGTTTCCCTGCTCCGTCGGGTGATTGGAACACCCGGTGACCTGACAGAGCCCGGGGAACGGCTGCAA
Source organism: Phyllomedusa bahiana (assembly GCA_025379985.1). Taxonomy (NCBI): domain Eukaryota; kingdom Metazoa; phylum Chordata; class Amphibia; order Anura; family Hylidae; genus Phyllomedusa; species Phyllomedusa bahiana. The sequence goes on from JAODAL010005643.1 coordinate 94,412, forward strand.
AGTCAGCCCTGGGGACCAAGAGTAGCCCCAGGGCTGTCTGTGTAACAAACCAATGATCAGGGCAGACTGTGCTGTCCTGACTGCTGCCTGTGTGGCACTGACACAGATTATAATGTATTAACATATATGAATATGCTAATACATTACTAAGTGTAAAAAATCAAACAAAAGTAACACAGTTCTCCCTTCATGGGATTTAAAAAAAAAAAAAAAAAAACATAACAAGTGTAAAAAAAAAAATAAAAATAAATAAATAATTAAATAAAAATAAATATTTAATAAAAAATAATTGTGCAAACATTACACACACAAAAACACTCTATACATATAAAGTATCCACACGACCATAATAACCTGTAGAAATTTAATCTAACACATTATTAAGTGTGGAATGGGAATGGTGTAAAAAAAATTGAAAAAAAAAACAAAAAAAATTGAAAAAAAATTCTGCAGTCATTTATAAGTGAAACTTGAACTATTCCCCCATAAAGTACCACTCATCTCGAATAAAACGAGGCCTGTTACATACTGTTGAAACGCAAGGAGGCAAAAAACTAAAAAAAATGTTTGGTCATTAACTTACTTTTCAGGTTGTTCGGCTTTAAGGGGTTAAAAAACTGTAAGGATGTCAATGGGCGATGAAACAACACAACTACCTGCTCTTCAAACTGTTATTACCCCATGAGAGGTAAACTTTGTTTCTTCTCTTAGGAAAGACCTGCTAAGTCTAAAAAGTCTAGGATAATTATAGCTTTTAGGTATAGTAGTCCTATAACAACCATCTAGTCCCACTATTTGTTTGATCCTTTCTCTTCTTCTTTACCATTGTGTGAACTGAACTCATTTCCTCCCGCATTTTAAAATTCTTTTCTTTAACCACATCCTTTGGACTTTCCCAGATTTTTATCTCGCCTACAGCTACAGGTGGTTACTCACTTGATGATATGCTTTCCACTCATTACTTCATCATCTTGCCTCATATTTACCTACATAGGAAACAGAAAACTAAGTTCCATTGACCTAGACTTCTATCCCCAAACTTTCACTCTATTCCTATTTTCCACCCCTCTTGTCCTTATCTAGCCTCATTAACCCCTTGATCAAACAGTGAAATTGCTTTTCTGGGCCATGTTGCACTTTCATCATGGGCCTTGCTTTCAGGATCAAGAGGCAGCCAGCTTTGGGCAAACCTGACATTAAGTGCTTTGCTTGAGGAAACTCATTTCTGTGTTTCTCAGGTCATCCTAAGATATTTTTATCACTAAACTATCAATATAACAAACATATAATAAGAGCATTATAGTGATGTCCTACTAATCTAGAGATGTTACAGTAGGTAAAAAACCCTCTAAACAGCACTAAATTAAGAAACAGGGGCTGAAGAACAAGTAATTGCATGTGTTTATTGGAGGTGTTGGATTAAATCCTCTATTATCACCATATTAGAGCATTTTAGTGTTTATTGGAGTAGACCCTTTTCCTGTAGAGCAGCCCAGCTAATCGGCAAACAAATCTTAATATAGAAATTGCAGATAATGGGCGACATGCCTGAAATTTGCCTTTAACATGCCAAATTTCATGCGCATAATAATGGGATAGAATGTGCTTGATTTATGAACCCACTCTACAGTCATAAATCAGGCACATTCTAGCGCTAGGGCGACATTTCTGGCTCAGGTATACCACTTCCAAAGTCGTTTACCTGTTCCAACTGTAATGCGCCTAGAAATGCAGTAGCGAAGCTATAAATATGTAGCCTTGTTACGGTTCTAGTGCACCCCGTCTCCCCTTGAGATCGTCCGCATTAGAAAGTGCTGCAGGCACTATGTATCGTTTCTGATAGTGCTGTGCGGGAGATTTAAAAATGTTTGAACAGGGCTGCGCCTGATACCGGGCTGAAAAGAGGCCAGATATCTGGTGCAGCCCCGTTCATACATGTCGCCCAATGCCACAGACCATGGGACAGAATTTATCTTTTGCTCTGTCAAGGGTGAAATCTGTTACTGTGTCATTATTTCCATTTTTCTGGGAAAATGAAGATAACGTCAATGCCAGATCTGTTTCATGAGAGGACCCAATGGTGCCCGACAGAGCCCAGTGACTATAATGAGGTCCGTCGGGTTTCCGCCACGGTGTCGGTCTTTTGAGGGTAAAAATAGTGCTGCATGCTTTGAAGGTTTTCTGTTATTTATGATAGAATCTACAACGGAGTCTCTGAAAGGAACCGAGGACGCAGATGTCAACCTAGCCTAAATCTGAAGCGAATCCATCCAGAACAGAGTTTGCTGTAAATCTGAAAATCTGCACAATGCCCTAATGTGAATGGGGTTCTGTAAAACCTCAGTCTTAAGCATTGTTATGGATTTTGAGTTTGCTGGAAGTATAACCACAGCTTCTCTGCTGTGCATCAAATCAGTGCTATTTTAGGATATAACTACATCAACATTTTATTTTAAATAATATTAATAATTAATAATAATAATAATAATAATAACAATATTTTTTTATTTATATAGCACCAACATATTCCGCAGCACTTTACAAATTCAAAGGGGAAACGTACAGACATTACACATTAAAATACTTACAGATGAGACACAAGGTGTGAGGGCCCTGCTCGTGAGAGCTTACAAAACTATAGGGTGTATGGGTGAAACATACTTGGGAAGAAGTGCCAAGTTTACAATGGTCCCCGGCCATGTTTCATTAAATAGGGGGTGGTTTTACATGAAAAATGGGAAAGAACCTGCCACCCAGACTGTACATCTATAACAGATAAGTGCCTGTGAGTGCCCAAGTGCAGGAGTGACAGATTGGTGTGACAGCAGTTAGGGATCTTGGTGGGCCAGACTGAGATGATGTGTTCTCAGGGCCCTCTTAAAACTGTGAGGGTTGTGAATGTGCCTGATCGCCCGCGGTAGCATATTCCAGAGGATTGGTGCCGCATGTGTGAAATCTTTTGGAGACGGGCATGGGAGGTTCGGATGATTGATGAGTGTAACCTGATAGCAGCAAACAGAGCGGAGAGAGCGGGTCAGGTGGTAGACAGATACGAGGGAGGAGGAAGTAGAGGGGGGGGGGGAGGGTTGTGGAGAGCTTTAAAGAGTGAGATTGCAGGTTGGGGTTGTGCCACAATCTCATTTCATACCTCCTGCAGCCAGCTCTTCTGCTCTGTGTGCTCAGAAGGGGGGCTGTGTGATATGTTTGAATTGCATATCATATCATGTGACCCTGCACGATGACATCATCAGGCCTTTCCTCTCTGTAGTCAAAGAAAGATCTGTTTATGTGCAGAACTGTAAGTAGCTACATTGTAGCTCAGAGGTAAAGCTTTTGCCTCCAGGCACAAGGGTCATAGGTTCAAATCCCTGCAGGAACCAAATCTGTGGATTTTATTTCTCTTTATAAATGCACAGACCTCATTGAGGTTTCTTCTTTTAATTTATTTGCACTGTTTCACTAATTACTAAGGAGTACAGAGGACGGGAGTAGAATGACAGCACCTGGAGTTTGAACACTCAGTAGCTGCCTGAAAGGAGAGGTGATGTCTGAGCATGTGCGACCACGACTTAGGAGCTCTCAGCCCTGGTCGTATCCCCTGGAGACGAGTTGTAAACAATGGATCACTAAAGGAGCAGCTAAGACAAACACGGTGCAGAATTTTTAGTAATGATGAATGGTGAAAATGTTTATTATTTAATTTACAAACTTCCAACGTCAATTTTACTTCATGGAAAAACCCCTTTAAGGAATTACCAAAACCTTAAAGGGATTTTGCTATCATAAACACTGATGGGATATCAATATGATATTCCATCAATATCAGATGGGTGGGGGTCCTTATCTCCAAAACAAGACCCCCAAACTCCCATTCTAAATGGAGAATTGACAAGCACAGCCCCTCTCTATTTGTTTCAATAGGAGTTAACGATACGAGTACAGCTAATACAAAGGAGTTTTACTGCACCTACATTTACCTCTGATTTCATAAAGAGATTTTTCTGCCAGATTATGTAAGAGTTCAACAGAAAAAGAAATGTGCCATGATTCACTGCATGCCATATGTGAGTTATTCTACCTCAGGATATCTCACTCATGCAGCACTTAATTTATCATGATATAATGTGCTAGTACTTGCACCAACAAAACCAAACAGAATATGACAATGTGTACAGGAAAATCCCATTTTCTAAACTAATATACATGGAGCTTTAAAAATATAAAAAGACATATTAAAATTAAAACTTGAGCACAGGATCCGAAAGACACTCTTTTATGTTTTTTACATTTTTTTTAACTTCCATGAAGGGATAACCGTTTTATTTATTTTTTTTCTTTACACTTAGTATTTTATTAGCATATTCATATATGCTAATACATTATAATCTGTGTCAGTTTGACACAGGCAGCAGTCAGGGCAGCACACAGTCTGTCCTGATCGCTGGCTTCTTACACAGACAGCTCTAAGGTTACTCTATGTCCCCAGGGCTGACTGTGTAGACGCTCCCTGGGCTGTGTTGGTCACTGCAGTCCCAATCATCCAAAAGAGCAGGGGAAAGCTCTTTGATTATGGTGTGTTCACGAACGGCTGCAATCAATGGGTCAAGCGTCGGGGAGTGGAGGTTTCCTCCACTTCCCAGCAGTTGCAGAGGCTGTACTGGGAACAGGACTGTGAATTACAGCCCTGATCTCAGCACAGCTGCAGCGCCGCAAACCCGGATGTCTGCAGCGACATCAAAAGACGTCAGGCGGGCAGTCGTTAACTGGATAATGACCTCGTAGACGGTTTAAAGAGCAGAACTGAAATGTTTGCTGATGATACACAGTCTGTAAAGTAATCGACGCAGAGGAGGACAATAGAATATTACAGAAGGATTTATAGAAGTTAGAGGCTTCAGTGTAAACATGGCAAATGATTGATTTAATGAGGACAGATGTAAAGCCATGCACTTGTGCCAAGGAAACAAAATGTGCAATTATGTACTATGTAGCATGATACTGGATAAACTATGACAGAAAAAGACTTGAGAACGTTGGTAGATGTTAGTCTTAAATTAGGTGACCAATGCCAGGCAGTTGCTGCCAAAGCAAATAAAATCATGGGTTGTATTAAGAGGCACATACACATATATATATATATATATATATATATATTAATATATATTATATATATATATATATATATATAATATATATATATATATATATATATATATATATATATATATACTACTTAAAATAAGTTAGGGATATTTGACTTTCGGTTAAAATTCTAGGATGAACATAACATTTCTTGAAATGAGGCCATCTCTTAACTTTAGAATGCACATGTCCAACTATTTAATGTTCAATCTAGCATGCAGACCACACTGATGTGAATGGTTATAAATGGTCTGACGTGGCACTTGGTGCCTCTAACCTTCCTTAAAGGGGTCTTCCGGGACTTACAAAAGCTTATTGGTCCGCTGGGGTATGATCAAAAATAGAAAAAAAGAAGCATAATTGCCTCTGTGATGCTCCCATTCTGTCCCGTTGGTCGGCTTTATTCATACCTGCTGCACAGTGAACGTTCATCATTCACGTGCTATGTGGAGCCAATCGTGGGCCACAGTGTCATGTGGCCATTTCCTTCTGAGATGATCCTGTGATCAGAGGTGCACTTTGGTGACAGAAGGAGCCCCCCTCCCTTTGTTAACCACTTAGATGTTGTGGATCTTACTGATCATGACATATAGGGGGTTAAATGGCCAGGATCAGAGGTAACTCCATTTCTGTTGGCTGCAGTGGGAGCCTGGCTGTACACTAAAGCTGACTCCAACTGCGGCTGGTGCGAGTAGGCTTCTGAGGACATACCATCGGAGCACTATACATCTGCATCGTCTATAAGAGCTATTATTTTTAGCAAATCTGCTTATAGTGGCTCCTGTTCAGATGGCAGTGTGAACAAAGCCTTATACTGTAAACTGCAAAACACAAGAATATGTTAGCATTATTTAAAGTATAAAACTAATGATCTAGAAATATGGCAAGCTGCCACCTAGGATGATTTTCTTCCTAAATGTCTCCTTAAGGAGTTTTAAGTCACTGCAATAAAATAACATATTCGAATATGTGGAAAATCAGCCTTTAAGCGATGAAACAAGTAGCTTTTCTTCAAACTGTTGTTGTCCCATTTAACACGAGAACAAGTACTTGTTTTTCTCAAGGAAGAACTGCCCATTGAAATCATTAGTTGATTATGCCATTCGGTGAGTTCTAAGAAAACAGTTGGTGGGACTAGATAAATGGTGTAGCACTCCAATATTTAAAAAGCATAACCATTGTAGTCTTATACCATCCAACTAGTTCCAACAAACCATTTTTTGACGACTAGTGGATGGTAAAGGTCTCAAAATTTAAAAGGTATAAGGACTAGACTGATCTTTTTTTTTTCCTTGGCTACCACATAATCTTGTTAAATTCACTGATTTCTTCTTCCACTTCAAAATTCTACTGTTCAACCACACCCATTGGACTTTCTTAGATTAACTTGCCTATACCTGGAGGTGGCTACTCACTTAGGGTTACATGTATGAAAGGGTTTTTCAACCTTTTTCTGGCGTACAATGCACCTAAGTGAGCAGCCTACGATGTCTAATGCACCTAATGAACGTGTTAGGCGCATTGTTCGTAATACTCGACACTTTCTAATGCAACTAACATGAGGCGCCGTTCCGGGGGCGGGGTGCACCACACATAATATTAGACACATATGACTGTGGTTCGACAAAACTAGGCGCATTGCTGCTCGGATAGGCAGACCTATCTCAATGTGGTGTGCCTGAGCCTGAGGAGTCGAAGTGGAGCTAAATTTGCTGTAAGAGGCAAAAATGTCCAATATTTCTCAACTTACACCAGTACATTAATAAAAAATGATTTATTATAATTATCAAACTGTATAAAATAATAATTATTTATGAAAAATCTGATCATTTAAATTAATATAAAAATATATAATATCCCCAAACTATAAAAATATCTCCCATAATTTTTTTTTTAATTAATAGAATCTAAAACAAATTTTACATTAATAAAACTCATTGATTATGTTGTTCAGATTTTTATATTTTAAATTTTTACTACATTAAATTTGAAATGTATTTTTGCTGCTCTCGCCCTTTATTCCACATACAGCAAGAGCCAACACAGCACAGGTATTGCTGGGACCTGTGGTCCTCCAAGCAGGATCACTCCTATAGTTTCTATTCACTGACATGCTATCCTAATAACTTCCTTTATTTCCAGCCTGTCTATAACCTTAATACATGTTAGGCACATTACTTTTGCACTTAAGTAGCGTAATGCACCTTACACATAGGCGAGGCGCGTCAAGCTTTACACACCATTTATGAACGCACAAAAACCACTTTCATACATTCAGGCGCATTATACACTGAAAATGAGACTCGACTATTCATTTCGATGTGCCTGCGTTCATTCATGTCGCCCTTAACTATACTGGTGTGTAGTGTTGTGCTTCAGATTCGGGTAGGGCTATATTTTGACCAACAATGATGAGAAAATCATGTGAACGGTCATTATTCGCATACATTATGTGGTTGGTGATTGGTTGCATGATTTTTCACATCATCACTAGCAAACATTTGGATCAAGTTAGACCGGCCATACCCAAAAACACTTTTTTTTCAAAAAAAGGTACATAACCTGCACATTAAATATAATGGGCTGCTTATAGTTCCGGAAGATTTCATCGCAGAAAATATATGGATTCTACAACAAAATATAGATAAAATTCTGTTGTATAAAACACTCCAAATAAAGCACACAAACGAATTGTGCAGCTTTTGAGATGTTTTTTCGAGCCAAAAAATTATATTAAAAAGTGTGTCAGATGGAAGCCTTATGGTTATATTTATCCATTTCCTACCACAACTTGTAGTTTTCATTAAATCTTAGACAATAAGTAATGTGAAAAGATTTTCTGTTACATGTTACAAATTATGTTGGTGCCTATGTTGGACTGGGGTGCCCTAGGACCCACCAGTGAGGTTAATTCTTGGGTCCCACCAGTGGAATTAATTCTTGAAGCTCACCAGTGGAGTTGAATGCTGGAACCCACCAGTGGAGTTGATTCTTAGGGCCCACAGTGAAGTTGATCCTTGAGGTCTACCAGTGTAATTAAATTCTGGGTTCCATCAGTGGAATTGATTCTTGGGGTCTACCAGTGTAATTGAATTCTGGGGCCCACCAGTGGAGTTAATTCTGGGGGCCCACAAGTGGAGTTGATTTTTGAGGTCTACCAGTGAAGTTGAATTCTGGGGCTCAACAGTGGTGTTGACTCTTGGGACACACCAGTGGAGTTAATTCTCAAGGTCCACCAGTGGAGCTGATTCTTGGGACCTACCCTATAGCTACTGTACATGGCTCTTGCACTCTGTCTCTCTTTTTTGCCTTTCACCATGAAAAGTAGCCCCAGTTTCCTACCACAACTTTCAGATTGTATTAGCTCTTAAAAGGTGAGTAATGTGAATAGATTTTCTATTACATGTTACAAAGTATGTATGTGCCAGTATCAGACTGGAGTGTCTGGAACTCATCAATGGAGTTAATTCTTGGCACCCACCAATAGAATTGATTTTTGAGGATCACCAATGGAGTTGATTCTGGGGGCCCACACGTAGTGTTGATTCTTGGGGCACACCAGTGGAGTTGATTCTTGGGGCCCACCAGTTGAATTGATTCTTGAGGCTTTTCAATGGAGTTGATTCTAGGGGCCTACCAGTGAAGTTCATTCTTAAAACCCACCAATAAAGTTGATTCTTGAGGTCCACCAGTGGAGCTGATTCTTGGGACCCATCCTACAGCTCCTGTATAGGACTCTTGAACTCTGCCTCTCTTTCTTTGCCTTTCACCTTGGAAAGTAGCCACTGGTCTGCCATACCAAGGAGCCCACCATGTCCAAGAGCCCATTAGAGGTTTCCTCTTTTCCCCTATGGGCCAGCCAGTCCAAGTCTGATGCTATGTAAATCAAGTACAGCATGAATTTTGCAATTCTGCTATCTCTGAGGTGTAGCTGTCCCTTTAAAAGGCAGCAAAGAGCAGCATGCTTTCTGCTGGAACAGACTAGCTAAGTCATTATCAGAGGCTTTAGTTTACTCAGTCGTTCTGCAGCTGTCGAGGAGGAAACAAGGTAAATGCATCATTGTATGTTTTATACTGATGGTTACGTGCATGCTAGTTATTTAAAATGCGGAAAATTGCATTATCAGGATTGTAGTAAGCTTTTTTGCTGGCTCGTAGGGGGTTTTTTATTACATATTTAAAGAAAAGTTGTGTTAGAAACCAGGGTGAAGTCTTTCCTTTATATTTTCTTTCCTCTGGGATATACTCCAGGCTTGACCGAAAATGGAAACTCTATAAGACTGGCCAGAAAAGCTACAAGTGAACATTACTGTATATAGTGACAGTGATCCGTACACAGTGGTATTGTCTTCAAAGAATATATTATAAACTTGTCTAAGGACTTGTATACTTTACTGCAGGCAACATGTACAAGGAAGGTATAGAAGACATCCTGGTGTCCTAGTGTAGATGAACCAGTTGGATCATAATATTATATATTATTAGTATCTAGTCACATTTTATGGGACATACAGGTTTTTTCTTTCTGTCAGAGGTATGCAAACGCCATGTACAGCTGTATATTCTACATCTTGCACATTGATTGATAAAGATTTAGCATAAGGCTCTTTCTTTCTAGAAATGCTTTATCCTAATACATAGGATTATAGCAGAACTGCCTCATTAAATTTAATGGGAATGTGTTGTAATACCATACACAGCCTATAGTCAGGTGTGGCACTATTTCCTGGGAAAGAAAGCAGATAATTTCCCACAAACCCCTTATAGACTGAAAAAGGTCACACTGTTGGTATACATTTTCCTCATAGAAACATTACCCTATATAATTTCCTACTGTTTTTGGTACCTGTTTCCCCGAAAATAGAACAGTGTCTATATTAATTTTTGCTCCTAAAGACGAACTAAGACTTATTTTTAGGGGATGTCTTATTTTTCCATGAACAAGAATTCACATTTAATGTTGAACAAAAAATCCACATGTATTAATATAGTGTAGTGATTTCATCACAAACATCAGCAGAAGCAGCCAAACTCTAAATTGCATAAAAAAATGTACTAGGTCTTATTTTCGGGGAAACAGGGTAGTAAAATGTATAGATTAAATGTAATCACACACCTCAGATAAGAGTAAAGTGTAAATTTCACATGGTGTGGATCTGCTGTGGATTTTGTTGTGGATTATTTTGGAAATATTGAGCAAATTTATTGTGGATTTACATTTTAGTGCTGATTTTGCTTTCTCCCAATGTCAATGTAGTCAATGTAGAAATTCAGCAGTAAGATCTGCAATAAATCCACCACAAAATCTGTACCAAAATCCACAGGAGATTTACCCTGTGTGAATGTACCTTAAAGGGGATTTGCCAAGATTCCAGTTACCTACCTCTTATCAGCACGGGAGCAGGATATATACAGGATATATACAAATCATGCTGAGTCATGAAACTGCAGGGGAGAGAGGGAGGGGATGAGTGAGGAGTGAGGAATCCAAGGGAGCGTCTCAAAACTTAAGTGAAATAATAACAGTACAAGAGTGGATTCTCAATACAGCAAGACACAGCCTCAGACTGCACTGTCTACCCGGTGCCTTAAAAGCTCATTCATTTTGCCTGTCATCAGATAAGAAGTGTTTCACGCAAGCGCGGCCTGTCAGCTCCTGGGTTGTGTCTAGGGGAAGCTTTGAGGTAACTAAGGGGGATTGAGAAATGCTGTAGCTCTCAGAGTTTTCACTTTTTGTAATCACATATATTTAGAAAAGTGATTAAATACACATTTTGGAGGTTCCCAGGTCAACATTACATGGTGGCAAAACCCCTTTAAGGGTGAATGTACCAAGGACAGATTTGTTGCAGTAATTTTCTGCAGCAAATCTGCCCGTAAAAATCTGCAACACATTGTGTAGATTTTGGTGAAGATTTTACCTTATTCAATTTTATAAAGGTAAAAACAGAGTCAATTTCTGCCACGTGGCTATAAAACTTGTAAAATCCCATCCACATCACTGCTGCTGTAATCTGCTGTGCATTTTTGTATAAAAAAAAACACAGAAAATCTACAGCCAATCCATCCCTTGTGCATTTATCCTAAATCTACACACAAAACTCTGCACCAATTGATGCAGATTTATTTCAGATTTTACTCCATGATAACGCCACAACAACTGGTGTGGATTTTTGTGTTTTCCGTTTTTATCCTGTGGATCTGCTGTGGAAAAACTGCAGCACCCTAAAACTGATCTAAACAAATTGTTTAACAGTGTTTTCCGGTTCTAAATTAACCTGCTTTGTTATTGGATACTTCTGCAGATTTTTAGGGATTTTGCCCATAGCAACCAATCAGAGCTCCCGTTTCATTGTTTCAGAGAACTATATGAAATGAGAGGGGCATTCTGATTGGTTGCTGTGGGCAACAAAGAAAGTCTTACACTTAGGCAGTTTTTATATCTTTAGGATCTTAGCTCACTGTCAATGAACTATAGATTACTTACTATTGTGTTCTGTATTCATTTGAGGTGAGGTATCTCATTAGGGAGAAGCACCATGTTGGTGTGTGGAGATTTATCACCCTTTACACTCCACTGGTATTTAAATATTCCAAAAGGCTTATGGGAAGAGATCTAAATTCTCCAGCACCATCTATTGGATCTAACAATGATTAAAGGGGTTGTCTCATATCAAAGTTTCATAGGCTGCATGAATAAAATAATGCTGCTTTGCTCTGTCACTTCCTGGTCAAGCTGTCTGTAATTAGCATATGAGCTCCGTGTATTCAGACTTCTCTGTTTATTATGTTTATTAGTCTAGATTAGATAAATTACCTTCTACCAGGACAGGAGACGCTGCTGAGCTAAAGTAAACAGTAGAAATGACTGTCTTTTGTCTGAAAGATCAGATAACAAACAAGATCTCACTGTCCGAAATTCTGTGCTGTCCGCGACCTGTGTGATGACGTCACTCCCTGCTATCAGATACAACAAACAGCAGGGGAGAAGGAGCACACAGGTCGGTCACTTGAGAAACCTGAGAGCCCTCAGAAGGTGATAAAATCAATTGTAGCTCCTTAACAAAATAAGATGAATAAAGCAATCTATCATTCCCTACATTTTGAAAACTATTTTTTGTAGTGAGACAACCCCTTTAAGTCACATTTGACTTACTGAGTGGAGTGTAAAAACCATTGTTTCAGAAGCAGCTTTTCATCCTCTGGTTCTTTAACAGTGATTAGCAAATTTAACTTCTGTGTTACTAGCTGAGGCATTGCAATGACTTAACTGCAGGAGATTTAATCTTCAGTAAACAAAGCTACACAGGCTCCAAGGTGTGAAAACAATTGCTGATCTGTAAAAAAAACCCCTAATTTTATTATATATAATTAGTCTGATCTGAGAGTAAGTTCAGTGCATGGTGATGTCACTCCTTGCTGTCTGGGCTGATCAGAAGGATGAATAGTCAAACCAAGAACCTGTGTGCACCAGAGCAGATAAAATCTCTATCCATAACCAAGATAGACAAAAGAATTATTGAAATATCCTTATTACCTGGGGTTTTCCTACTTGTTAAGCTAATATTTTAGAAAAATCCTTTAAAGCTCCAATACACATTACCCACCCCCCTTGAGCAATAAGCCCGCTGCTCAAGTTTACTGCATACGACAAAAACCAAACAGATTATGAAATCAAATAATGCTTATCCCCTTAAACAACTCGATAGAGACTAAATTCTACAATCCAAAGATTCTTAGGTCTAACTCTTCCATAACCTTTTGTATCATTTCAATAGCTCATTATGCCTGTTTTGCAAATAGCACATACAAACCCAAGTTCACTAAGCTGAACTCATATGCCTTCTCAGCACAAATCTTCAAAATATGGTTGATGAAAACCGTGAAAGAAGGGTCACTTTAGAAAGAGTTTGCATACACATCTGCAAATAAGATCTGCACACTTCTGTGGAAAGCTGTGGGTCTGACAGGAGATTTAATTCTTCAGTAAACAAAGCTACATCTAGTTGGCTCCATGTAGGGTGAACGGGGTGAACAGATGTTGATACTGTGTACCAACAAGGAACAAACATTTTTTATTTATTAATTAGTCTGATCTGACGAGTAATTAGTGATGGTGATGTCACTCCTTGGCTGCTCTTTCTGATCAGTGAAGGATGAATATGTCTTTAAACCAGAAGAAACTGTTGTGCATCAGAGCACACCAGTGGAGTTGATTCTTGAGGCCCACCAGTGAAGTTGATTATTTGGGCCCAACAGTGGAGTTGATCCTTGGGACCCACCAGTGGAGTTGATTCTTGGGGCCCACCAGTGGAGTTGATTCTTGGGCCCACCAGTGAAGTCAATCCTTGGGGCCCACCAGTTTGTTGATTCTTGGGGCCCACCAGTGGAGATGATTCCTTGGGCCCTCCAGTGGAGATGATTCCTTGGGCCCTCCAGTGGAGATGATTCCTTGGGCCCTCCAGTGGAGATGATTCCTGGGGTCCCCCAGTGGAGATGATTCCTGGGGCCCTCCAGTGGAAATGATTCCTTGGGCCCACCATTGGAGATGATTCCTGAGGCCCACCAGTTGATTTGATTGTGGAGACCCATTCTACAGCTCCTGTACATGACGCACATACTGTATATGCTTCATGCTCTCTTCCTCTGCCTGTGTACCTAGTAAGAATTCCCAGGCCTGCCATGCTCCTGGACCCAACATGCCCAGGAGCTTACCAGAGATTTCCCCTGGTAACCTGTGGACCAGTCCAAGCCTGGTTAAAGGTGACATATCCATGATATTCAACCATAATACAAAATGAAAAGTTAACATTTTCAGCTTGGTTAATCTAAGATTATCCACAAGGCATAGTTCATAGGGAGACATTGTTAGAGGTGGATTGAGCGTAACAACACACTGATGCAATGTGTTGGGGCACTGTTCAATAAAATTTTGAAGAAAGCAGGATATGATGGAGGGAGAGAAGCTGAGCTCTGGAATATGTAGGTTGAAATGATTTGGAGTAGTATTTCTAAGTAAAAAGATAAGTAAAGACAGGTCTCCTAAAAGTTAAAGTCCTACTCTCCCGGCCTCATAAAGTGATTGACAGTTTGCTCTGTACACTGATTTTCCAGGAAAATCTGTAAATCACTGTATGTCGGCAGACTAAGCAGGACACTTACTTATCTGAACTTTTTTCTGACCATAAAATTGTTCTCCTACTTGACCCCGTTTTATAACCTCTTAATCCCCCCCATACATTTATTTTCCAACGTATCACAAACCTAACTGCAACACCCAAAAACCCTCCAAACCCTCATTATCCCCTTGGTTCCTCTAAGGCTAGGTTCACACGGCTTAACTGCGGGGCGTAATTTCGCCCCGCAATTATGCCGTGTGGACGGGGCGGGAGCGGGGGAGTGAGCGTGGGGCCGGGACTTCGCCGGCCCATAGACAATCACTGCTAGCGGCGTGTATATGCCGCTAGAAAGTGACAGGTGAATTATCTCCCCGCCCGGCGGCTTCGCCGGGCAGGGAGAGGAGACGTAATCCATAGTTCTCTATGAGAACTGTGAATTACCGTAATGAATTACGGACCGAAATACGGCCCATTTTAAGCCGTGTGAACCTAGCCTAAGGCTTGTTGTGCCACACTATGCCAAGGCACTTCATACCTAACTCCAGGCTCCCATTACAGACAGCACTAGCTGCCTAAAAATTGGAGTGGGGGCCTTCAGGGAATGGATTTGTTAGGAGTTCCCATATGGTAAAAATGGGAATCTCAGGTCTAAAAGTTTGAAGTCTCAAAAATTGCTGAATATTTTAAGCACAGGTGATGTTTAAATATAGTGGGTAAAGCATATTAACCAACATTTGAAAATTAAATGGTGAGTAATTAACACAAAATTATTTGCACAAGTAAAAGTTTGATGCGGTCTACAGTAGCAGGCAAGTGGATGACCTTTTATAAATCTTATTCACATGATGTGCATATTTTTCTTTTAGCTGGATAATATCAGCATGCTCCAGATTTTATAATCTGCATCATGTACAATGTATGGCAAATTTGTGTGTTGTCACTGCATTTTTTACCACTGTGGATCCACACCAAGAACCTCATTAATTTGGACCCAGCATGAAGATGAATTCACTTATGCTAGATCTGTTGCAGATATTTCTGCAACTGTCCCATTCAATTGCATGGAGCCTGTAGAACTATTTGCACATGGTGCGCAAACAATCCCATTCACAAACTAGGAACTGGTGGCATCCTACCAGACTGGGAGAGCTCGGTTTCACTGGTGATAGTAAAAAGGGGTCTCTCAGCCGGTCAGTGTTGTGAGCCAGTGTTGTGTCATGCTGGTAGTTGCATGGGCTCCCCTCTCTCACTCCCCGTGCCTCTCTGTGCCCTTATGGAGAGGATATGTCTGTAAAATGTTATCCAGCTGACCTAACATATCCTTAGGGGTGCGAAACATCACGTATATGTTACATATTGGGTCACGTGTCAGACTGCGGCCAGAGGGTCCTAACTCCAACAAACGAGTCTGTTCCTGACAGGTGTAGTTTCCAATTTTGGGTCTTTCTAGGGGTGTTTATTAAGGTTTAGCACCTTAGGGTGTCTGCAAACCTGTAATGGCGCCTAAAGAAAATTGTAATGAAAATGAGACTCCAAAGTCCAGTATGTGCTCCTCCTAGTCTGATGCTTTTGGTTGAGCCAAATAGCACACTAGGGCCACCTGTGGGATATCACTTAAAACAGCAGAATTAGGGGAATTGATATTGAGTTGAATTTCCCTTGTGACATCTACAGTGTTCCAGTGAACAATGGATAAAAACTGAAAATCTGCAAAAATGTGAAATGTTGAATTATCACCCCCACTTTGCTTTAATTTCTGTGAAACACCTAGAGGGTTCAAAAACTTCCTAAACACTGTTTTGAATACTTTAGGGGGTGTTGTTTCTTAGATACAGTCACTTATGGGGGTATCTAACATACAAGCCCCTCAAAGCCACGCCAGAACTGGACTGGTCCCTAAAAAATCTATGTTGAAAATTCTCTTGAAAATGTGAAAAATGGGGGACATATACCTGCCTATAACTGCCTATGGGAGACATTAAACTGCCTATGGGGGATATTAAACTGCCTATACCTGCCTATGTAATTTTATTGGTATCCATTTTTATTTTTGAAATTTACCAGTAGCTGCTGCATTTTCCACCCTAGGCTTATATTCGAGTCAATAAGATTTTGTGCCAAACTTAGGTGCTTCGGCTTATATTCGGGTCGACTTTTACTCGAGTATATACGGTATATTACACATATACCAAAAAGCTTAAAGAAATCATAGTGATGCATCTTGTCTTCTTTGGATACGTTGCTTTTTATACTATAACCTGAAGAATAACAACTTGATTTTATGAATTTTCTTTGCTGTTTGGCATTTTCTTGGAATTATCACGTTTGTGGAGGGTTTTTCCCAAGATATATGTGCTGGGGGGGAGCTGACTCTACTTATGTTTGTAAGCAAGGTCGCATATTTCTATGAGCAGCGTGAAAATATTGTACACTAGATTCGGTTGTAATCTACTTCTATAAGCTTTTGTTCCAACTGTTTGCTAGAAGAGGCTGAAAAAAACAAGCTGTGGAACAGATAGATAATCAGCCAGCAATGATAGTTTACATAGCTGAGCGCTGAGGCCATCTGCTAGGGATCAAGTTTCCACATCTAGAAAAAAACTACAACTGTATTTTGTTAAAGGGATATTTCAGGCAATACTGAAATACTGATATCTACTATAGGACCTGATAAGACACAAGAGTTCTGTCTTTGGTGTTACCAGGTATCTCCTAATCCTTGTCTCATGCATCACCGTCTAACACCCTACACTAGGCATAAGACAACCTATAGGTTTTGTTGTGTGTGTTCTTTTAACTCACCCAGTGGATCCCTCAAGACCAAATACATCATGGTGACCTTACAGGTTTAAGATCTATGGCCATGTGATCACAAGCCAGATGCAGATGTGGTCACCAGCTAAAAAACAAACAAAAAAACTCAGCACACTCAACAAAAGACACAGTCAAGCAATGAATATATGAACTATTTCAAAATGCATTTCTGCTACTTTGTGGATCCATGGAAATCTCAGGTTTTTAGTGCACATTTTTGGTCAAAACTGGGAGGACCCATCCACCAACAAGGTGACCTCAGTTCAGATGTGGACCTAGATTACAGCACTCCTTCCCCAAAAACAAAATTGATCAGCACATCTAAAACAATCTTAACTCCATACCGACAACGGACGTATGAGTATGTCCTGGTGCCAGTAAGGTTCTGTTTAGCATTATTCAGTAATCCTGATACAAAGAAGGCTGGTGTAACTTACACCCGCCACTCAAAGCATGAAATGAAATCAGCTCCATGCTGCGGTGTTAAAGTGAATGGGAAGCAGTGCCGTGCACCATGCATCATTCTGATTGGCACCCCCGTGGCAGGATTGCAGGGTGCCGATCCATTAACAAGGCAGCTGGAAGCCTAAGGCCATGTTCACACGGCTTAAAATGTGCCGTATTTCGGTCCGTAATTACGCGCCGAAGTGCGCAAATTACGGGCTGAAAACGGCCCATTCATTACGGTAATCCACAGTTCTCATAGAGAACTATGGATTACGTCTCCTCTCCCTGCTTGGCAAATCCGCCGGGGGCGGGGAGATAAGTGACATGTGAATTACCAGCGGCGTATACGCGCCGCTAGTAATGATAGTCTGTGGGCCGGCTAAGTGCCGGCCCCCCGCTCACTCCCCCGCTCCCGTCCTGCCCCCGGCCACACGGCGTAATTGCGGGGCGTAATTACGTCCCACAGTTAAGACATGTGAACATGGCAGCATCACATGGCATAATAGGTCAATTACGCCCGTTCGGTTGGTTGGAGCTCCCGTGGGTCGGGGGGCGGCAGCCCGCTGGCCCTATAGACATGCATTGCTCACGGCGTGTAAACGCCGTGAATAATTGACATGTCACTTATCTCCCCCCGCAGCGTTTTGTGCGAGAACTGTGGATTACAGTAATTATTGGGACATCTTTCGCCCCGTATTGAGTGCAGTACGCGAAATACGGGGCGAAATACGTCCCAATTTAAGCTGTGTGAACATAGCCAAAGGCTTCCATAACTGCCATTTTTAGGTTTCTTTTATTTCCTGTTTTGTTTACACAGTATTATTGTGTAAAAAAAAATAAGTATAAAATAAAATATATTACCTGTTCAAATCACCCTCCTTTTACAATTTTACAAATAATTTTTTTTTAAAAAGTTACACATGATTGGCATCACCATGTCCATAACAGTCCAATCTACTAAAATTTTACATCGTCATCAAAATTGTGTTTTTTTTTTTTCCATTTCACTACCCTTAAAAATTGGAATAAAAATGATCAAAAAGTTGCATCTATCTCAAAATGGTACCAATGAAAAGTAAACTTCAGCCGACAAAAAGTGCAGCCTCACTCAGGAACAAAACAGTTATTGGTCACAGAAAATGGCGCTGCAGCACAAATTTAAGAAACAGAGAATACATTTTTTAACAGTACTAACGAAAAACCTACATATTTGTTATTGCCTGAATCGTATCAATCTGCAGAATTCAGATGACACATAAATTATATCAAAGAGTGAATGCTATAAAAACAAAACCCCCGCAAACATGGCACAAGTACATTTTTTTCACATTTCACCCCATGTAGATTTTTTTTTAGGTTGCCCAGTCCATTTTATGGCCTGGGCAATTACACCATCAATGGGATATTCACACAGAGTTTCTTAGATGCGTGTTTGGATCCATGGTTCGGACAGTGTGCAGTGTGTTTTACATTGCTTTCAATGTAAAACACACATCGGTGTTCAGACGAGTAATCACCGATACGTGTTTTACATGCGTCTTTGTGATGCGTCTTTCGGATCTTTTCAAAGAATTGATCCGTTTGATGCAGAAGATGCCTTATTTAAAACTATAGTGTTCGTGTCTGCTGCAGCAAAACGCATCCAAACACACACCACAGGTTGGGTGTGTGTTGGATGCATTTTACGCATCACTTTTCAGTACGTTTTTTGGATCTGAAAAACATATTCAAAACGCTATGTGAACATACCCTAAAAAGAACATCTTGTCCCACAAAACAAGCCCTCGTATGTCTATGTGGATGAAACAAAAAGTTATTGCTCTTGGAAGGCAAGGAGGGGGAAAAAAATGAAGATCCGTATTATTATAACCGGCTGTAAGGAAGGGGTTAAAGAAAATAATGTAGGTGCCACGGCCACAAACAATGAAAGCACAAAAACGTGTAGCAGAATTGCATTTTGAAATACCTCATATTTTCCTTGGTTGTCTCTATGTACAGTGCCGCTGATCTGTTTTTTCATTTACATCGTTTGCGGCCACATCTGCACGCACCTACATCATTTTCTATAAGATTATTTTGGATGTGCTGATCATTTTTTGTCTTGTTTTTGTGGACCAGCTGGAGAACAGCTTTGATTTGCAGCCACACTAGTGGTCACGACTGGAGGAAACGGGGTCCATTAGTCACCATTCAGATCCATTGTTTAAAAGGGTGATCCTGGACTTAGAAAGGCTTGTTTGTTCTATGGGACATGACTAGAAATAGAAAAAAGAAACCTACTCACCTCTGTGACACTCCCGTTCTGTCTCAGTGCCCTCCGTACACCCCGGCTGCACAGTGAACGTCCATCGTTCACGTGCTATGTGCAGCCAATCACAGGCCAGAGCGGTCACATACAGCATCACAGTACATGACTGCTCTGGCCTGTGATTGGCTGCACAGAGCATGTGAACAATGGAAGCTCACTGTGTAGCCAGAATGTACGGGCCGGGCACCGGGAGGGAACGGGAGTGTCACAGAGGTGAGTAGGCTTCTTTTTTTCTATTTCTAATTATACCCCATAGGATAAATAAGCTTTTCTAAGACCCCTTTAAGTTATTGGAGACAATTTTTTGTAAACCACTAACCTATTTATCACTGACCAGCCAATAAATGCAAATTAGGATGAAATAAATACTATCTCAGAAAAAAGACCGTAATATAAAACAATAAACTTTATAAAATTATTAAAAATGTAAAAAAAAATCCCTTTATCGTTAAGTAGCAAACACAGATATTCCCAAGAGCCAGGATCAATAGTATTTACATATCAGAAAGGATAATGTAGAAAACACATATAGATATATGAGGATATTTACTCACGGTACTGTTCTCTCCCTTTCAAGATAAATGAGTCCTGGTAAACGTAAAAATCCAATAGATGAGGTTAACAGTTGCAACTTGTCCCTACAAAAACTCTATTAAGGGTATATTCACACGTTGTCTTGCACATACCTGTGCATGCTGCAAGATGCCGTATGTTTAGAAGAATGCGCTGATCTGCATGTTCTTCTAAAGTACGGGGGCGGGGGGGGGGCACGTCTGGCCCCATTCACTTTCATTATCCCTGCCGCTCTATGAGAGCTATAATGGAACAAAAACACAAATGCCTAGAAAAGATGACCTAAGATAATGTTCACCATGATGTCTGGACGACTCCCTCAAAATGTGCTTGTTGCCACTTTTTTTTTATACATCTATATAACAATAATTTTTTTTCTCAATAAATTTTCATGTCTTAGCTCATGAATATTAAAGGGGTTGTATCACTACATTGATTCATCTTAACTCCGTCCCGTTTTTTTGGTTTCATTTTGAATTCAGGGCGTGTTTACTGGTTTCTACTAGGCTGCAGTAGAAGCCAAGTCTGTAGCTGTAGCAACAGTGCTGGCAGCCTATCAGGATAGATCAAACAGGTCTGTAGCTATAGCAACCAGTGCTGGCAGCCTATCAGGATAGATCAAACAGGAGGAGCTGACGCAGCCCATACCAGAGGGGATATTTAGGAATAGGTAGGACACTGTTAATGGACATATATTGCAAAGTTACTTGCTTTTGCAAGCTCTTTAACACAAAAAGCAATCCTTGTAGTGAGACAAGCCCTTTAACTAACATCACTACATAATTTGGCCAAGTCGTAGATGTGTCTCGTATTTTGTGTCTTTAAATATTACTGTAAATGAAATGCAGAATTTTTAATTTCAACATAGACTTAGTGCAAACTACTTTATTTTGAACGGTTGACAGATCCGTTATTTGGTGTTGAGACGCATTAAAAAACGTGTGCGCTAACGTGTTAATTTACTCATATAGCTGGACAGCTGTGCAACGTACACTGACATTGTGTCCGTATTAATATGGTCCGTCAAACATCTGTTAACTTTAAAAAGATGCAAGACTCAGGACACATGTGCCCATGTTGTAAACATATACGTTTGCATCTGTCCTAAATATACAAACAAACCTGCCCAATCAAATTCCAAGGAAAATGGGGACAGACAATAGAAAAGTTAGTTATAAAAAAAAAAAAAACGGATGGCGAACATCTGCACGAAACGGTGCACGTTTGGCATACGTTTAGCGTACATGTTATGATGTACGCCTTTTGAATTATGGTCAAACGCAGTATGCACTAAGGCACAGGTGTCAAACTGCGGCCCTCCAGCTGTTGGGAAACTACAACTCCCATCATGCATTTTTATAATCTAACAGTGGGAATGATGGGAGTTGTAGTTTCCCAACAGCTGGAGGGCCGCAGTTTGACACCCCTGCACTAAGGGTATATTCAAACGCCGTTACTTAGATGTGTGTTTGGATCTGTGTTTCGGAGTCAAATACGCATCTAACAACGTGCAGTGTGATTTTACATTGCTTTCAATGTAAAACATGCATCGGCGTTCAGACGAGTGATCGCCAATGCGTGTTTGTGTCTTTCTGATGCGTCTCTTTCAGCACACAAAACAGCGTCCAGAAAAGCGCGTGAAAACGTCGTCATGTGTGAACTACAACGCTGTTTTGCATAGGAATCAATTAAATGAACTGGGGACGTTTTGGATGCTGTTTTGGGCGCAGAAACGCTCTGAAATCCGTGTCCATATAAGTCGCGTGACCATACTCTAAGGTTATGTCTACACTGCATCAGAGAAAAAACGGCCCTTAAAGCGGCCGTTCTCTCTCTGATGCAGGACCACGGCTTTTGTCATGCTTAGTACAAAAGCCGCGGCCGCTTCTCATTTTCCCGACATCCCCCATACAATAGCATCGTATGGGAAGACGTCAAGAAGACATGTTGTATAATACGCCGCTGCCGAAAGACGGGCAGAGAAAAGACGAGCTGTGTAGACAGCAACTCGTCTTTTCTATTGCCGTCTATGGCACCACACTGACGATCGTATCTGCGGCGCTTTTAAAAAACGAAAAGCGCCGGAGATACGATCGTAATCATGTGCAGTGTGAACATAGCCTAAGACTTAGTAATACCGTGTTTCCCCGAAAGTAAGACAGCGTCTTACATTCTTTTTACCCCCAAAAGTCCCACTATGTCTTACTTTCGGTGTAAGTCTTATATTGGCAGGTCTATGGCCCCATACGCAGGTATAGGGCAGGCTGTAGGCTGGGTATAGGGCCGGCTGTTGGCAGGTATAGGGCAGGTAGAGGCAGCTGTAGGCAGGTATAGGCAGCTGTAGGCAGGTATAGGCAGCTGTAGGCAGGTATAGGCAGCTGTAGGCAGGTATATGGCCGCCAGTACGCAGGTATTCGGAGGTATGAGGCAGCTGTAGGCAGGTATAGGCAGCGGTAGGCAGGTATAGGGCCGGATGTAGGCAGGTATAGGCAGCTGTAGGCAGGTATAGGGCAGGTATAGGCAGCTGTAGGCAGGTATAGGGCTGGTATAGGCAGACTGTAGGCAATAATATCAAAATAAAAAAACAAAACAATCACTTACCTGGATCCCCGCTGCTCCGTCTCCCGCGCTCTCAGCTCTGCTCTATCTTCTTGCCGGCACAGGCGGATGACATCATCAGGCCGCGCACGCAGCGTGATGACACATGCTGCCTGTGCCGGGAGCTCCGGACAGCCGCCAGTCTGCGGTCGCAAGGAGGCCACTGCGGAGCACGGAGCGCTTGCTCTGTGCCCCGCAGTGGTATCCCTTCACTTATATGCGCTCCGGAGGAGTCGCATATAGGTGAAGGAATCTCGGACAGTGCCCGGGCCAGCGCAGCGCCCGGACACTGTGCGCTGTACTCGGCATTCAGCTATATGCGCTCCCTGAGGAGCCGTCTATAACTGAAGCGTCCCTGTCGGCGCCCGGGCCATCACACCGCCCGAGCGCAGACAACGTAGTTTACTACATCTTACTTTCGGGGTACGTCTTACATTAGTCGACGTCCCTAAACTCCCCGCTACGTCTTACTATCGGGGGTGTCTTACTATCGGGGAAACACGGTAACAACAAACTATGTAACTATGTAAAATATTAGAGGCCGCACTGAATAAGTGAGGATTACTTTGACTGCAGAGGGAGTGGAGGTAGTAGGAAATGGTTAAGTAGTAAAAGAGTGCTGCTTGGATGGTGGAGATCAGGTGGTATTGATAGATAGGTACTTAAGCCTGTCCCTTAGAGGAGTAAGCTCTTGCCTGCAGAAAGTGTTGGTGAGTGGGGTTTTTCTTGCTCTTGCCTTGGTTTTGGTTGCTTTTATGGCTGTTATGGCAGTTTGGATTTGGGTCACTTATTTCCTTCTAAAGAGAGGGTCATCATGTCACAGCTGGTGGTGATTTGGTGATGGAAAGTCTGTATGGGGTGTCTCCTGCCTGCTCTGTCCTGGGTGTCGCTGTTTGACCACAGTAGTATGGCTTTTACAGTTTAGGTTTACACCATGAGTTTATCTATAGCAGTTGCTTTGGGGCCACATGTGTGGGAACACTGTACCAGTTGGGGGCTTTCTATTATCTAGCACTATATTGTAGTTTTTACTGATGTATAGTGGTATAAAAAATACCTTTGACTATTGTTCCTTATGCTGCGGTTTTGTATTATTTGGTGCTGATGGCCTAACTTATTTTGCTATGGGGCCCCATAAATTCTAGTTACACCTTTTGTTAATGCCCTGTTTTAAATATTTAGAAAGATAGTTATGTCTTATTTGTGGGGAAGGCCCTTTAAAAGTAAATAGGGGTTAGGGGGTGGGGAGGGTCTTAAAAAAGGGGTTAAAAGCCAAAATTTGAGCTTCTGATTACAACCCTTTTTTTTTTTTCTTTTTTACTGGGGGGAGTTCCAAAACTGGGTAGGGAAAAGGAAACTTTTGGGGTTTAAATTTCATGGATGATTTGGCCCGGGGAAAGCTTGACGTACTTTGGAAGTAGAGTATAAAAAATCCATCTTTTGGGCAAGCAGTTTTAGTTGCTGTTAAATTTTTTGGGGTGTTGTGTGGGGGGGGGGGGGGTTTTTTAAAGGTGTTTAAAACAGGGCTCTTGTGCCTGCTGCTGAACCATGAAAGCCTGACTATGCATGGTCCATATACCATGTGCTGTCTAAGGCCATGTTCCACAGGGTTAAAAAGGGGCCCTTTTTTGGGTTTCCTAATTACGCGCCGAAAAAGGGGCCCTTAAAATTTGGGCCCCCTCGGGAAAAATTCCCCCCTTCCTTAAAGAATTACAGGGGGGTTTTAAAAGGGGGGGGGGGTTTGGGATTAGGGGGGGGGTTTGGGGGGGGGGGGGGGAGATAAAAAGGGCATGTGAATTTTCGGGTATCCCCGGCTTCCAATTTTAAGTCTATGGGCCGGTGGAAATGGGCCCCCCCCGGGCCCAGTCCCCGCTCCCCCCCCCCCCTTTTCACCGGGGGGGGTAAAAAAAATTGGGGGGGGGGGGCGTAATTAAAACCCCCGCAAAAAGTGTGAACATAGGGCCCAATATTTGGCCCTGCCCACATCTAAGGTGAAAAGTATGCCTTGTTTTGCTTGCCTAATGGGCTTGTGAGGTTTTAATTATGATTTTGGGCCCAAAAAGAAGTGCAACACTGCTGGTAAATGTGGTACTGGAATTTTAACAGCGCAATTAGTCTCCCAAAAAAACAGGTTAAAAATCAGGGGAAAAATTTTTTGGGGGCCCTTCAATTTGCTCCCGTTTGGGTTGTTGCCACAATATCCAAGTTAGGGGTGTCTCAAACCCAAATCCTATCCAAGTCTATGGCAAGGGGAGGGGGTTTTAAATGTGTTTTTGGGCCCCTAAGAAACCCCCGAAAAATAAAATACCCCCCAAACCACATAGGAACACTCCCGACCTCCCTGGAACCCCAGGGTTAGAAAAATGGGGGGGTTTGAAAAGGTTGGGCTTTTTTTTTTTGGGAAATTTTAAAAAAAAATTAAACCCAGGAAAACTTCTCCCTAAAGGGATTAAAAAGCCCCGGAAGGGAAAAATTTCTTGGGTTTTTTTTTTTTTGGCCAAATTTGATTTTCCAAAATAAAGGCCCCCCCAAAAATTTTTTTTTTAAAAATTTTTTTAATATTATAAACAGAGTTTTCTCCAAAAAAGCAAAAATTTTGCCACCAAAAGCCTGCAAGTTCCCCAGATAGTCCCTGTGCCCCTCCTTGGGTTTAAAAATATTTTATCATACAAGAAAAAGTTTGGGCTTTAAAATTTCCCCGCAGTGGCTTCCCGTCACAACAAATGACAAGTAGGGGGGGGGGGGGGCCACTCCCGTCCCATAGTTTGAAACACGGAGCACACTCCAGGTAGATCTCAATTTTCACTGTAGCAAGCTTCCTATTCTTGTCTAAAACAATTTATACTTGGACTAATGCTAATTTGTCACTGACTCATACTGCTTGATAAATTTGATGCATCTTTAGACTTTAACTTTTTATAACTTTTTTAACTATTAGCATTAGCTTACTTTGTACCTGTATTCTATTGCAAAATGTTCCTGTAATTTTTTAAAACCATACTCCTTTGTTGAATAGGGTGCAAACCGTGTCTAAGGGCCTGACCACATGAGTATTTCACGTTGGAATTCACACTGATTCAGACTAATCAGTGCCATTACTAGGCTAAATTGCACTCCGTGCAGGATAGAGAATTTTTTGCTTCTACCCCTTTAACATTATGCACCACCATGTGACACCATCAACCAAAGCCAAAATGTACAAAAAGCTTTAACACAATGTGCTACATAGAAAACTACTAAATAGTCATAGTTACCAAATAACGCTGCTGAGCAAAACCAGAATCCCAAGGCTAAGGCCTCGTTCACACGGCTTATTTGGGCGCGGATTGGAGCCGGACTGCGTGCCGGATTTGCGCTGCAGTACGGCTCCAATCCGTCCCTGTCATTACAGTAATCCACAGTTCTCATAGAGAACTATGGATTCCGTCGTTCCTCCCCGCTCGGCGAAACCGCGCGGGGGAGAAAGTGACATGCACAATATTTACGGCGCGTATGCGCCATAAATAATGCATTGACTACGGGGCCGGCGGGCAGCGCCCCCGCCCTCATCCCGCCCCTTATTCAAGCCGTAACTGCGGGCGAAATCCATCCCACAATTACGGCTTGAATAAGCCGTGTGAACACTGCCTAATTGTACCAATGTTCTACAAAGACCACATCACCACCACATAGGGACTGAAAAATACTCCTACACAATGACCACATAGCACCATCACCTAGTGACTGATTAATGCCACTGCACCATAACCACATCACCACCACATAGTGACTGAATAAAATACCATTACTGAATATAAGCAATTATACTACAACCAATATTATTTGCATACAATCACCATACAGAGATGGCTAACAGTCATACACAAAGATTTGTAGGCATATAAGCAATTACAGTAAAGTTGCATCCAGGGACTTACAGGAGAAGTCTCAAGAGTTTTCTTTCTTCATCTGTCCCAGACCACCATGACTTATTCTCCCGGCCACTACTCTTCACAGTAGAATTTACAAAACAAACATCTTAGACTCCTTACTTCACCAGTGCTTCTCTACCAATTCCTACCTCTGTACAAACTCCCCATCTATAGTGCCCCAAATGGTAATTACCCCCTTGTGTCCCTAAACAGCTATGGGGCTCCTGTTTTGTGTGCCAAGTTTGTCTTGTTTTGTATACCAATATAGGAAGTAGTTAAATTCCTTAAGACAATATGTAGGTACACCCCTAAACTAGATAGGGAGTCCTCAATTAACTGTATAATGCCCCATTAGGTAGGTAGACTTATAGGTCCCTCAATAGGTAGGTATCTAGGTCACCTATTAAGTAAATAGTTATATAGGCCTTCCCAATAAGTAGAAATATAGATCCCTATTATGTAGTTATTTGCCCCCTGTAGCCAATGAGGTACTGTCCTCTGTGGTTGGTCCTGGAGCTGGTGTACAGTGCATGGTGTGATGCCAGCACACTGCTCACAGGGATCACCAGGGAAGAAAGCTGAGATACAGTATTACAGGGGATGTGAGGAAAGCCGCAACGCTGATGTGTATGTACGGTGCTCGCCAAGTGTTGTCTATACAATGGAATAGGCAGAAGGGTAACTATCTGTCCTGTCTACTCCCTGTAAAAGCAGCTACACAGCATGTGTGCACCTGCTGACTCTGTATGGCCATTCTAATCCAGCTGGTCAGTGGGTCTCCATGGGTCACAGGCTGCCCCCCTAGGAACAGCCCTGCATTGTCCACACAAAGCAGATTATTTTGGTTAATTTAAGAGTAAGAAACACTTAGAACATGTTGTTCTGTCGTATTCCATTGGCTATGAAATACCACCTTGCAAAGTAGTAAAATTGCATATATTTTTTTATCTGCACCATGTGAACACAGCCTAAAACATGTCTTAAATGAGAAAAAAAATATTGGCCTATATGCACATGTATGGCCATGGTGCAAAACAAGTACATGTACAGTAAGTGTGCACCCAATATACACTATTTTAAACATACAATTAACCCCTTACCGACAATGGATGTATGAGTACATCCTGATGGTGGTAAGGGGCTTTGTAGCAAGATCTAATTTCAGCTAAGGGTGCTTTCACACGGTGCGTTTTTGATGTGTTTTTTGTGCAACGATGTATAGCATTAATTGTTGTGCCTTCCTGCACAAAAAACGCACCAAAAACCACACCATGTGAAAGCACCCTAACACTTGGTGGTTACAGCGTCAGAGGGTGCTGTTTAACCCACTTTGTTGCTGTGGCAAAGATGGCTGCGGCATCTAAATCAATGAGATATGGTGCCGCGATCAGGGTATCCTGGGGCCCACATCACTTAACATGGCAGCTGGAAGCCTTGTGCAGGCTTCCATTGCTACCATGTTTGCAATTTCTCCACTTCCGGACCTAGGCAGGAAATGGGGAAACCACCATATTGGTACACCCTAAAACATTGTTTAAACAATGCATTAGGCTGTAAAAATGTCATGCCCTAGAGGAGACTCAAGTTAAAGTAAAAAAATAAATAAAAAAAATGAAGTTCAAATCACCCCCCCCTTTTTATATTTTACAAATAAAAATAAAATAAATGTTACGATATTTGGTATTGTCGTGTCCAAAAAAGTCCAATCTCTTTTAAAATATAACATCATTTATCGCGTACACTGAACACCGTACAAGGAAAATTTCAAACGCCAAAAATGTGGGTTTTTTAGGTAACTTCATGTCCCCTAAATTTCATAAATTTGATCAAGTCTCATGCATTCCAAACTGGTAACAATAAAAAGTACACTTCAGCTCACAAAAAATTTCCCTTCACTCATGTCTGTAGGTGTTAGTACAAAAAAGTTATAGGTTGCAGAAAATGGTGCCGCTCTGCAAATTTCAAAAATAGAAAATGTTTAGAATTTTTTTACGGTACCAATACATAACAAAAGCCCTAAATGTTTGGTATTGGTGGATGTGTATCAACCTGTAGAATACAGAAAACATTTTTTGCCAAAGAAAGAACGTCGTAAAAACAAAACCCCCACGAACATGGCACAAGTAATTTCACATTTTGTCCTACTTAGAAATTTTTTTTGCAGTTTCCCAGTATACGCTATGGTAATATGATTAACATTAGAAAGTACATCTTGTCCTGCAAAATATAAGCCTTCATATGTCTGTAGGTGGATAAATAAGTTATGGTTCTGGGAAGATGAAGAGGGAAAAACAAGTGCGACAAAAATGCTGTCAGGAAGGGGTTCATGGATAATGTATGTTTGTCACCCATTTAACAAATACTTTTTTTTTGTTTTAGAAACATACGCTTTCCATTGGCCCTTATAAAAAATTATATTGTAACCTTTTTAAATGAACAATGCTCCATGTTTGTTAAAAAAAAAAAAACTTGCACAATGTAATCATTGTAAACAGATGCTATAATAACCCAGTAAAGACTGTCCTGGTTCTGTTTGTATTTCATTTCTTCATCAAGTTCTTCAAAGAGCCATAACTTTTTATTTAAAAGTAATAGGGTGTGGTAATTGCAGGCTGAATTTTTTTTATTTTTATTTGAACAACTTAATGCACAATGTTGTATAGGAAACAAAAAAATCTTGTGGGGTTGAATTGGGGAGAAGGGGGGGGGGGGGCTCAAATGTCTCTTCTTTCCAAGACGGCTCTCTTGCCTATATTCTATATTGCAGTGCTTAAAGGGGATGTATCGCTTCATCAGTTCATGTTTTACTGTATTTTCAGTTTCTCAGCTCTTCAAATCCAGGGGTGTTTCCTCCCCTCCCAGGTTGGTGTTTCTTAACTGAAGGGGGATGATTTCATCCCCCCCCCCCCCTTCACTGTTCATGCTTGCTCCTGAGTCAGTGTGCTCTCCCTCCCCCTCTGTCACTGTGTGGTTCCTCTCAATATGTAGTCTTATTTTGTAAGAGCTGTTTACATACCACAGGCATGCATTCAATATAGACAGTCTTCTATGAACTCAGAGCACTGATCTCTTCTCTTACAGCTGGAGGTTTACTACAGTTGAATCCAGTCTTCTAAGAACTTGTCTAGAGTAGCACATATCTGTCTCCTTTCTATGTTTACATGCAGGAGAATTAAGGCACCCAATTCTGCTGTTTTCTGTAGAAGCAGCTGCAGTGTTATGGTGGAGCTGCTGGCTGTGCAGAGTGGAATGTTGCCGGCCCCTTATTCTGAGAGGCAGGAATGTGCGCTCCCATGAATACGACCGGGGGCCACACAGAATGTAAATCAGTAGAGCCGCCAGCCAATGAAATGAAAGGAGGAGGAATCCGACCGACACTGGGGAACTGTGTTTACACAAAACGAAGATAAGGGATACAGCGAAAACAAGACAGCTTTGCAAATGACGTTCAATTGCAAAGTTGCTTGTTTTCACTGTCCCTTATTCTGAAGACATTTTAATGTAATGATACAACCCCTTTAAGTGCTGCAGGATACTATTCCATAAGAGATCTATTGCAACCTGCCTAAGGAATAGAAGCACAGTAATGTGAAACCTGGAAGCTTTTATTAGAACACGGGCTGACAAGGCAAGCAAATAGCACCTCATGGATTCAACGGGTGGGGGGTTGCTCAACTGGTGGAAGGGGGTAGTGCAACTTTTTCTAGCGACAAAGGGTATGTTCACATGGCGTGTTCAATATGTTTGATCCGAAAAATGCATTCAAAAGCACTGCGTATAACATCCAACACACAGGTACGTGTCTGGATGCGTTTTGGCCGCAACAGGATCGCACCCTATAGTTTTAAATAGGGCTCCTGCTGCATCAAACGGATCAAGAATTGACATTTCAATTCCTTGAACAGATCTGAAAGACTCATCGGAAAGACGCATGTGAAACGTGCATTGGTGATCACTCGTCTGAATGCCAATGTGTGTTTTACATTGAAAGCAACTGCATGTTAGATGTTACTTGCTAGTGGCTACAAGCTAGTAAAATATTGTGCTTTGCACATTGCTGCTAAGGATTCTTCTGTTCTTGGTAGTCGATATGAATCTGTGTGCTTGCATTTAATATTCGGTAATCGACATCAATGAATGGTTCTGTTTTTTTTTTTTTTCAGACCAGTACTATAGGTGAACCCAAGGACTAGTACTCTCTGACATTGCCTCTTATTTTTGTGTAATTATTCTTTCACCTCTTGATGGAGCTGGTGGTATATTCCTAGAACGCTCCCAAATTGGAACGGCTTCTCCAGTATGTATGTTGTGTTCTATCGCATTGGTACAACCATACAACTATCTCCTTGAAAAG
This sequence comes from Phyllomedusa bahiana, assembly GCA_025379985.1. Lineage (NCBI taxonomy): Eukaryota > Metazoa > Chordata > Amphibia > Anura > Hylidae > Phyllomedusa > Phyllomedusa bahiana. The sequence goes on from JAODAL010005643.1 coordinate 125,678, forward strand.
AAGCAAGGGCTTCATGGTTGAATAACATTTTGAGCTTTTCCAATTCAAGAGTGGACTCTTTTCTTTCTAGTTGTAATTGTTGCCAGGGCCAATTAATTTTTTATTCTTTTGGAGTATCTGTTATGTGTTGGGGCAACCATTTCTTCTATATCGCCACTTTGTGCCATGTGTACCTCTGCTATCAATGTCTTGGGGGTATAATGGTTTCTGCGTTTTTTTTTTTTTTTTTTGTGGGGGACAACCCCTTGAGCTCTGAAATTCTCTAAGCAAACATTTGTGCCTTAATAAAGAGGATAGGTTCACACACCGTTTTGGTTGGTGCTGACTGGTAGGATTTGGTGGAAAAAAAAAATGCTGCAATCAAAGTATGTAATAAAATATTGTAACACTAAAAGGCTATGTCTACACGGCAGTGGACAAAAACAACCTGGAAACCAAATCCTAGAAAAGTTCAGACAACTTTTTTTTTTTTTTTTGTCCTCTGCTCTTCAAAAGCTGCTGAAAAAATATCAGTTGATTAGATTTGCTGTGTATTTCTACAAAAACATGCCAAAACATCCACTGCTTTACATTGACTCCAATAGTAAATTTTCTGCCCTGCTCAGTCGTTTTTTTGCAACAGGTTAAAAAAAAACAAAAAAAAAAAAAGCAAATAAAAATAAAAAAAGTTCTCTGGAGACAACAAAGTCTTTACTATTAAAGTCTATGGGACCGGTTGTCTTTCAGTGTTTTGTTTTATAAAAAAAAAAAAAAAAAACACTGAAAATAGCCATTTGTGTGCAGTGGAGACATGGCCTAGCTGTATATTAATTTTTTGTAATTTTTGCTGTTGGGGTTTATTTTCTGTTTAAATCCAGTTTGCTTTAGATACAGTAATTGTATGTTTTTGTTTGTTTTTCTCAGTGGTCTTTTCTACAGGACTTGCCTATTAAAAACCCATTATTAAATCTTTAACATTAAACACTAAAATGCTTGTGGAAAAACAGATAGTAATTGAGGCTAAAGAGCGAGGAGGGGGAACTGTGTGGGGTGCCATTTTCTTAAGATGGATGTGGGTTGCCTCTGGGACATGCATCTACCATTCATGGCATATCCTGTAGAATTACTGTAAATGTCTAAATTGGGGAAAACCCCTGTTTATGAAATGAAATACAATGTCCTCCAGAGCTGGGTTGCTTGTTTCCAGTAAATGTTTAACTTTTTCAGTATTTCCATAGGAATGTGTTTTTTTTGTTTTTTGGTTTTTTTTTCTTGGCTCAATCATCAGTGTATCAGCTCAAAACTGTTTGGCCGAGTAGGTAGAGGAGAAATGAAACTGATCCTATTATTTAGAAGAAAAGCTCCTCCTTCCCCTCCCATCATATAACAGTTCACTGTTCTCTCCCCTCTTACAGATACATTCTTCACCAAACTCTCTGGGAAGACTCCTAGATCTACATTTCCGGAATCATGGAAAATAGCAAATATGAAACAGACCTCAATGCTCCCCCCCAATATAGTTCCTGACCCTATGAGCCACTGAAGGAAGAGGTGGAGTTTCAGAATTGCTCCGGCCTGTCCGTGCAATCCACTGTGGTGACAATCACGCCTGAGGGTCCCCCTATACGGGATCACATCATCTGGTCGGTTTTCAATACCATGTACTTGAATTTCTGCTGTCTGGGACTTCTTGCCTTTGTTTTCTCTGTCAAGGTAAGGCTACACTACAGATCTGTAAGGGAAGTGTCTAAACTTGTTCCATTATCTAGGTTTTTCATCCATTGCCCCCCCCCCTCCCTCTCCATTTACTAGAATTTTCTGTGTTTTCTTTTTATGCCCTTTATGCAGATATAGAGCCATGTGTGGCTGTATCGTGACTCCCACGCTCCATTTAGTCTTACTGTAAGCCTTTTTATAGGCAATGCTCCAATTTCTCAAAAGCATTGCCACTATGTTCACACAACTTAATTGCGGGGCAGACAGTACACCCCACAATTATGCCAGGTCTTCAGTAGTCGTGCTGATCGGCGCAAACTCCCGTGATGCCGGGGGGAGGTGGGAGGCGCCATTCCCTTAGACCGGTATTACTTGCAGAGCGAATAAACGACATGTCAATTATCTTCCCGGGCATACAGTACGATCGTATTGTACGCCCCGGGGAGAGGAGGCATAATCCATAGTTCTCTATGAACTGTGGATTATGGTAATGATTGGGGTACATTTCGCTCGTATTAGAGTGCAGTATGCTCTCAATATGTGTCAAAATGTGTCCCAAAATAAGCAGTGTGAACAATGCCTTTCTGTGGTTAAAACCAGAAGTTTCTTCATTCATCGTAAAGTGACTCAAAAAATAAAAGTAGTGAGATTGTTTCAGACAAACTTGCTTTGTTTGTGCTTTTGTTAATTATTTCCAGATGCTGATCTTTGACTTCCAAGGCCTTTTATGGGGACATTTAGTTCAAGCATGGGGGTTATAACTAGAGGGGCCTGAATCTACAGTGCTTTGATGGGGAAGGGGGCTGAGATCTGTTCTATTGTGTGGAGTTGTGGACATGCTATGTGCAGAGTAGTATGATTCAGTTATAGGATCAAATTCTTATATTTAAGATTTTTTTTTTTTCAAACTTTCTTCCTTTTAGAGGAACTGCTTATACAGTCGACCCATTCTCTTAGCACTGAACACTCCCCTCCCTCCATAGTTGCCTGGATACTACTTTAGAGCTGACAGGGAAATTGAATTCCTGGGGAGGAGGGGATGAAGGTCTGCAGAGGCTTAGAAATTCTGTGAACAGGAAGTTGCCAGTGATCTAATCAGGAGCTTTGATGGAAGGCTGAACTTTATTTTTGATATGTTGTGTAAAAAAAGTCCCGATTTAACCTCAAGTTCTAATTTTGTTTTTTCTCATAGTCCAGAGACCGAAAGTTGCATGGGGATAAAAATGCTGCTCTGAGCTATGGTTCCACTGCCCGCTCTCTAAACATTGCCGCCACCGTCCTGTCCATCCTGAGTCTTGTCGTCGTAATCATCATCTTCATTATACAAATGGAACAAATTGCTGAAAATGCTCGAAGATTCAACCAAATGGAAACCAATATATATGGATAGTGATCCAGCATGCTCCAAAAAATGATGGATGCCTTTAACCTTTTCTTCTGCTTTTCTTATGACTTGATCCAAAGGCAAATGTGTTTAACGTTTCAAGTGCTTATGAGCCTTCAATATTTGCATATTAATGGGATGTAGGTTTTTTCTGGGGCTGTAGAAACACTATTTCACATGGTATAGTAGATTTTACTGTAGAAAAATTGGAAGTAATATACATGTCGGTGCAAACTATTTTAAGCCAAGGAGGTCTTGTAGATTATTTTATAAACATATTTTTTGCTAAAAAACAAATCTATTTGAATAGCATCAGATTTCAGGAACCTGTAGGCACAGATTGCCTGGCACTTTTAGGCTCTTCTTTTAAATGGGTCATGCCTTGAGTTCTTTATGGCTTTAACATGTGTTTTGCTGTTACTTTTTGTACCCCAAAAAAATGGAATGCATCCAGTGCCTTCTACAAACCCCCCACCATGCACTCTGTTCCCCTTCTTACTCCCATAACACCATAGACAAATGCGTTATCTTAATATATATTTACATATGTATACACAAGGACTAGTGTATTCTTACATCACATTTCTCTTATACACTGTTTTCCCAGGACCAGAGGCCGACTTTTCCTGGCCTTATTTAGATCTTTTGCATCATGCAGTATGTTGCTTCATGCAGTCATAACAAAAATCAAAACCATATGGTAGTCAATGTGTGCCTGTACATGAAGGATGACGGTACTAGTGATATTTGCTTTGTTTCCTTTGTTTGTTTTTCCCTTCTTGTAAATGACCACTGGATGAACTGTTTTGTGTCTTTAATTGTTAATTCAATTCTTGGTGAGTTTATATGAAAAGCAATCTAAATGAGCACTGTTCAGTAAAATAAAAAAACAATGTTTATTATAGCTTCAATTTTTTTTGGATATTGAACCACTCCTTTAAATAAACTGGACCATCACAGGAAAATGTTGGCACATTTTGTAGAATTTAATAGCTATATATGGTCTTGGAGATTTCTTGTCACCGGAACAGCAGGTTGTGGCAGAATACATACACACTGGGCAACATGTATGTATGGGGCTGTGCCAGAAGTCTGGAGTCTTTGCAGCCTAAAAACTGGCACACTCCCGTTCACTACATTTTTAATCAGGTGCATTATCAAGTGCCTGAGATCAGGGGGCATTATGGAGGTATGTCACACTACAAATCTACACATTTATGACTATTAGCAAATCCAGGTGCATTACTGCTGGAACAGATAAACCACTTTAAAAGTGGTTTACTTGAACCAGGGTTGTCGCTTTGTAGCTAAAAAGTGCTAAATCTGTTACCCGCAGTAGAACAGTTTCAGGTGCATTTTACACTACAAATGCATGCAAAAAAGTCACCTGGGCACAAATGATAATACAGGTTACCCTATGTGTGTAGATATAAACAAACTTTGCATGTGCACAGTGGGAGCCTGCTCTCATCTGAAGAGCACAAGGCACCAATGTTTAAGTTACCAATCACCCTGCACAGTGTTGGGCTGTATTCTCAACACTGACTTCTGGCCCTCATGGATTCTGTTTGACAGTGTGAGCAGACATGTGGATATTAGCGGCTGCTGGAGGTAACATTGCAGGGCTCTGGCACTGCTCCTCCTTGCACAAAGGAGGAGGTAGTGGTCTTGCTGTTACTCTCCTACAGCTCCTCCTGTCATACTGGTCTATCTCTTGGTATCTGTGCCATGCTCTGCACACTGTGCTGACCGCTAACCTTCTTGCCACATCTCACATTTATGTGCCATCCTGGATGAACTGCACTACCTGAGCAATTTCTAGGGGTTGTAGACACTGCCTCATGCTACCTCTTGGGGTGAAAGCAATGATAAAATGCAAAAGCAATCAGCCAAAAAGGATGAGAACAGAGAAATGGTCTGTGGTTACCACATGCAGAACCACTCCTTTATAGGGGTTGTCTTGCGCATTGCCTAGAATTTCTACCTGTTTTATTTGCAGAACTGCAGGAGAAGTTGATCAATCAGTGATTCTTAAATGGGTTGTCTCATTATTGTTTTTCAGCATACCTCAGTTATTGTGTCTGATTTTTGAGTTCAGTGGCATGCAGCATCTCCTCCTCTCCTCCCTGCACCTACATCATGCCAGTGCTCACTCACGATGCTCCAACTCAAGTCATTCTGTCTCAGCATGGGGAGTGAGAATATCTTTGTGGTCCTGACAAACTATAAAAGTTTGTCTAGATCAGAGATTGCTGCCTCAAAGCAACTGAAAAGTCATAAAACCTTACTGTGTCCGAGCTTTCCCTCCACCACAGCAAGGGGGGAGGGCTCTTCTCCCAGGATTCTGTGTAGCAGAGGGGGGTGTAGTATGCTGTGCTGCCCAGATTAACCCTGTGGGTGCCTGCAGGGCTGACACTGATTTGTGGACAGTACGATGTAAGAGTAGTGACGTGTTACTATAATCACGATGTGTCACTAATACAGCAGAGCAGGGAGGGATATGAACCGTTCATATGCCCCCCTGATCTGTTCTATTAGTATAGTCAAAGCACCAGAGACACATCTTGATTATAGTAACACACTTCACTGCTCTCACATCATACTGACCAAATCTGCTTCATCCCTGCTCTCATGAAACACTAAAGAGAGCAGCCCCTGCAGCAATGAGCAGGCACCCACAGGGTTAATCTGGGAAGCACACCACACCCCCCCTCTGCTACACAGAAGCCAGGAGAAGAGGCCTCCCCCTTCCCTGCTGTGTGTTCTCCCTTCCCTACAGACTCGCCACAAGTGGCCTCATACTGTGCGCGCTCCTGTCTCCGACCTGCATTGAGAAGCTGCTGCCATCACCAGCGCCGGCAGCCAGTGAGAAAAATCAACAGGTCGGTGGCTATAGTGATGTGAGGAGTTGATGTATTCCTACTACCAGGGATAACTAAAAATCAGTAGGACATTTGTAATGAACATATATTCCATGCTGCTTTTTTATTTTTTAAGATCTAAATTAAAACCCAATCATTGTAGCGAGACAACCCCTTTAACTGGACAGGTTAATGTCACAGAAGTGCGATTGACTTGGTTACATGGTGTTTAACCCTTTAAGCTCCTGGCCTGAAAAGTAGTTAATAACCAGAAATTTTTTTTTAGTTTTTGCCTCCTTGTGTTTCAACAGTTGTAACTCATTTTTTTTTTCCATGACGCACTTGTTTTATTCGAGACGAGTTGTACTTTATAGGGAATAGTTTAAGTTAACTTATAAATAATTGCCGAATTTTATTAAAATTTTTTTTTTACACCATTCACATTTCACACTTGTTAGATTAATTCTACAGGTTATTACGGTCATGTGGATACCTAATATGTGTAGGTTTTCTATGTGTAATACATGCACAATTTTTTATTACATTTTTATTTTTTTTATACTTTTTCTTTTTACTTTTTTTTTTAAAACCATTAAGGGAGAACTGTTACTTTTTTTTATTATAAATTTAGTAATAGCATATTCATATATGCTAATACATTATAATCTGTTTCAGTCTGATTCAGGCATTGATGAGGACCGCACACAGGTTGGCTTGATCACTGGCTTGATACAGACAGCCCTGGGGCTACTCTAGGTCCCCAGGACTGACTGTGCAGCATTTATCTGGGCTCTGTCGGGTCACCGGGTGTTCCGATCACCTGCTAGAGCAGGGGAACACTTTAATTGCGCTGTGGTGACGATTCGCAGCAATCAAAGGGTTAAAGCACCAGGGAGCAGAGATTTCCCCCGGTGCTCACAGGAGCTGCACTGGGATCAGGGCTGTGTAGTACAGCCCTGATCTTAGCACTGCTGGGGGGCCCGGACGCCGCAAACTCTGATGTCTGCAGCGACACCAAAAGACGTCGCTGTAGACGAATGACCTAAAATGCCCGCCGTCAAAAGTCGGTGGGTGGTCGTTAAGGAGTTAAATGTTAAGTAAAGCATAGGGGTGGGTTTACTAAACCAGACCAGCAGCTCCATGAACTTGGTGCATCTTGCTAGACACTTGCCCCTATGTCACCTCTAGGCTGGCTTACTCTAGACCAATATTTTGTGCATTATAAGCCATGTGTCTTTCTAGAAGTGCACATCTTCTCAAAACTGTCTAGATAAGTAGTGAAAAACCCTATGATTTTTGTAATGTGGCAAATTAAGACACGATAATGCATTTAGCTTTAGAAATCTTCCCAAAATGTTTTCATATTGAGGAAGCCTGTTGCTATTTCACAGTTCTGGGCATTGTAAGACCTGAAATTGGTAACATTGAACTATTGTATATGTTGTCTACTAACTAGTGTATTTTAACACTCATTTAACATCCAGTTTAAACTGGGTGAACATGTAGCAATGGTGCTGGTGGGAGCCCAAATAAACTTTTGTACAAGGCTCTTTAAACCTTTAGATGCACTCCTGGTTACATATACTGCTTTATAGTGTAGTAACAGGTTTTGTTATAAACTTTTATTTACATATAAAGTATACCCATCAAACACTTAAAGACTAGGTATGTTCACACGATGGAATTTCGGTGCACATTTTGCCATGTACTTGCGCGCTAATATAGGAGAGATGAGTGCTGAAATTACAGTAATGCATAGTTCTCATAGAGAACTATGGTTACGCCTCCTCCTCTCCCTGCTCGTACAATACGATCGCTAGGTCTACTCTGGTGTGTCTTGGCTCTACTGCAGTCCTGTGGCATCTTCACTTTCAGTTTTCCACTGACTTAGTCTCCCTGAGTCCAAATGGCTACTACTGTGTTTCCCTGAAAAAAGACTTAGGCCGTGTTCAGACGGCTTATTCAAGCCATAATTGCGAGCCGAATTGCGCTCGCAATTCCGGCTTGAATAAGGGGTGGGGGCGCTGCTCGCCGGCCCCATAGACTTGCATTATCCACGGCGCGTATTGCGCCTGGATAATGTGCAAGTGACTTTCTCCCCGCCTGGCGGATTCACCGAGTGGGAAGGCGCGAAGGAATCCACTGTTCTCTATGAGAACTGTGGATTACCGTAACTACTGCGACGGATTGGCGCCGTACTGTAGCGCAAATCCGGCACGCAGTACGGCTCCAATCCGCGGCAAAATAAGCCGTGTGAACGGCCCCTTACTGCAATTTTTCTCAAGTTTGGCAATATAAGGCCACCCCTGAAAAGAAGACCTAGCGGAAGTCATTGCTGCAGCTCCCCATACACAGGGCCGTTCCTAAGGGCAGACGGAGTGAAAGGTGGGGGGTGCAGGTGTTCACAAACCCCGCCCACCCCGAGAAACAGCCCTGGGACAATATAGGTTTCATAAAACCTGTATGGTGGTAGGTGGGGGGGTGGGCGAGAAGGACCTGTCCTGAGAGGTCATGTGACCGCAGGTCCTTAATACCTATCAATGTGTCAGAAGAGGGGACAAGTTTAAATGTAAGGCTATGTTAACACGGCTTAATTGCGAGCACATATTTCACCCCACAATTACGCCGTGTGTACGGGGGCGGGGGAGCCGGCAGCCTGCCGGCCCCATAGACATGCATTGTTCTCAGCCGTATAGGCCGTGAATAATTGACATGTCACTTCTCTCCCCGCTTGGCGTACTGTGCGAGCAGGGATAGGAGACGTAGTTCTCTGAGTACTGTGGATTACCGTAATCACTGGGACAGATTTCTTTGAGAAAAGTCACTGTAGCTGTCATAAAATGTTATATATATATATATATATATATATATATATACTAATAAATATATTATATAATACAGCCATGACATACTAGTGAGAATGCTGGGACTTGTGGTTCTCTAGTAGCTGCCTTATTCAGCTGATAGGGAACGACAAGTCCCAGCATGTAGATTCTACACCTAGAGACTAATGAGATTGGTAAATGTAAGTAACACCAGGGGGTGGGGTAGTTTTATATATATATATATATACATATATAGATAGCTGTGCACTGGCATCCGAGTCATCTATCTATGCAGGAAAATAAATCTCCCCTCACCCCGTGCAGCCGGGGGACGTCCCTATTCAGAAGGGACAGAATGAAAACCTCTCTCTAGTTCCAGCGCCGTGTCTCCCTGGTTTTCTGTTTCCATTCTGTCTCTTCTGGACATGGACGTCCCCCCGGCTGTGCTGTGCGAGGTTGGATTTACTTTCCTGCATAGATAAATGACTGAGGCACGTGCACAGGGATCTATGTATGTATAGAAAAATCCTCCCCAGTGTTACATACAAGCATTAATCTGAAGAGTCTATGGCTGTAGAATGTACAATGTGACGCTTTGCCCGGGTCGGCTATCCAAGTCACAGCCGGGCTCTCCCACACTTCTTTAGCGGCGTTGATAACTATAGAGTGCAGTCGCTCGCACATGCACCACCTGACTCTTCCTACAAATATGATGGGACCGAAGCTAACCTGGGCCGAGATGCTGCCATACAAGATTTTTACATAACAAATTTATTTATGGAAAAATAAGACATCCGCAAAAAAATAAGATCTAGTGCGTCTTTAAGCAAACATTATAAAGACACTGTCTGTTTTTCGGGGAAACGGGGGACGTGGGGGGAGGTCTATAAATTTTAAGCTTTTTTTTTCCTTTTTTTTTTTTTTTACATTGCTCCATCCTCCTGAATTATGGCGCTATCTCTTGTCTGAAGGGAGAAGTGTGAATTCCAGCCCTACATATTAAGTATAGTCAAATATTATACACGTATCACTAAATGCTGTGTAGATAATACTGCTGCATTCCGTGCACATACTACAGCTACATATTGTATGATTAACATCACCGTTTTGCTGCTATTCACAAAAAACAAAAGCTATAAAGAGATATTTTATAGTGTGAGGGAGCACGTATGAACGATTATTAGTAATTTTTTTTTTGTAGCCAACATTTGTATACTAAATTGGTAGCCATCAACTGTTACTTTCAAAAGGCAGATCCAGTACTGAATGATTTTTTTCCATATTGAATAGTTTCTGACTTCCAGAAAATCTGCATGTTAGAATGCATTATGTGCATTAATAGGGGTTTTATTTTAATAAACATTAAAAATACATAGATGTAAATATGTTACATGGATCATTGCTTGAAGATGAACTTCCATCAAGTGCTAAAAATGGCACACCAAAAGGACTTAGAGGTGCTTGAACATATTATACATGAGCTGAATGTTCAAGATCTTTGTACCCACCACCTGTGTTGGGTACAATCCCCCAGTGATGACTGCTCAGCGGGGGGGGGAACAGGGTGTTACATTGGATGCCACGGCCTCTGTCTCAGACCATTGTCGTACCCATGCTTCTGCTGTGGTCCCCTCTGTGTCCCTGGTGCTGGCAGCAACATCTGCTGCCAGCATATACTCACCTGTTCCAGCTTCTGTTACAGCTCACCAGTCCTTGCTCCTGCTCACTGGTATCCATGCAAGCTAGTGCACAAGGATTTAAAGGGACAATGTCCTTATTACCATAGTTGCCAACTTTTGAAAATGAAAAAGCAGGAGACTTTAGTGGGCGGCGCGCATAGCGCGGCGCGGCAAAAAATTGCATGGACACGCCCATCTTGTCGGTATGCCACGCCCCTTCAAAAAAGCCACACCCACTCCACCTAACTGCATAACGGCTTTTTGGGAAAAAAGCCAGTAGATGCCCTTAAGCCAGGTGTACCCCCCCTAACCATACCCCTTTCAGGCGGTAATGCCCCCTTTTACCAAGTAGATGCCCCCTCTGTAGCCAGTAGAGCCAAATTTGTACCGGTAGATGCCCCCCCCCCTTTTTAGCCTTTTGGTGCCCCCATTGTTACCCGGGAGGGCCCCATTGTTAGCCAGGAGGTGCCCCCCCATTGTTAGCCGGTAGTGCCCCCCTTGTTAGCCAGGTAGTCCCCCATTGTTACCAGGTAGTGCCCCTCTGTTGCCCGGTAGATGTCCCTCGTTGCAGGTAGTGCCCCCAATCTGTTTGCCAAGGTAGTGCGCCCCTTTGTTGCGGTAGTGCCCCCTTTGTTGCCAGGTAGTGCCCCTCTCGTTGCCAGTAGTGCCCCTTTGTTGCAGGTAGTGCCCCTCTGTTGCCAGGTTAGTGCCCCTTTGTTGCCAGGTAGTGCCCCATTGTTGCAGGTTGATAGCCCCATTGTTGCCAGGTAGATGCCCTCTGTTGCAGTGTGGTGCCCCTCTGTTGCAGGTAGTGCCCTTGTTTGCCCGTAGTGCCCCCATTGCTGCCAGGTAGATGTCCCCTCTGTTGCCAGGTAGTGCCTGTTGCAGGTCGTGGCCCCCTTGTTGCCAGTAGATGGCCCTCTGTTGCCAGGTAGTGCCCCTTTGTTGGCCAGGTCGTGGCCCCTCTCGTTGCCTGTAGTGCCCCTCTAGTTGCCAGGTTGTGCCCCATTGTGTCAGGTAGCGCCCCCTAAAAGCTTAAAAAAAATTAATAATAAAATCCACATACCTCACCAGGCTCTGCGCGCAGGCCGCTCCGCCCGATCTCTTCAGCGGGCGCGGGGGAGGAAGGTGAGAGCGAAGCCGCGCCGTCACTCCCTGCCAGCCGCGCGTCACTTCCCTGCGCCTGCTGACCTGTATGCACGGCGCGCACAGACGCCGTACATACAGGGGAGGAGGGAGCGGATCCCTCGCTCTCCCTGCACAGTGTGTGACCGCGGGCGGGTGAGCGGCCGCACTGCGGCCGCTTCACCGCCGGTAGGAGCGGGGTTCGGCGGCGCATGAGTAGGCGCCACCAGCGCTTCTCTTGCGCCGCGGTAATTTAAAGGACCCCCGCCGCGCAGGCGGCTGGGAGGAATGCCAACTCCCCGGGAGCCTGGATTGAAGGGCGGGAGGGGGACCCCAACTAGCGGGACCCCCCGCTAAACGGGAGAGTTGGGCATGGTGTTATACCCGGCCAATGACCTGTGACCCCTTGTGTTAAAAGGAACATCCTGCCCCTGCCTCGTTGGCAGTTTGTTGATGTTCCTCAAAGAACCTGACCCTGTCTGCTGTGTAGCTGCTGCTGGTCTAGTATACCTGTTTTGACCCTATATTACCTCATACATGCCAACTCCTGTTTTTGGCGGGGGGGTCCCGCTATTTGGGGTCCCCTCCCGCCTCCTGGGGGAGTTGGCATTCTCCCCCGCCCAGTCTGCGCTACTCTGGCGTCGCGGGCCGCTCCTACAGGGGCGGTGAAGCGGCCGCTGCGCCGTTCACCGCCGGGAACGTCTCGCTGTGCAGGAGGTATGGAGTCAGGAGGGATCGTTCCTCTCCCCTCCTCCCCGTTTTTTTTTTATGTCCGGCGCCGGTTGGGTGCGCCGCACATACAGGTCAAGCGGCGCTGGGGAAGTGCGGCGCGGCTGCAGGGGGAAGTGACGCGCGGCTGCAGGGGAGTGACGCGCGGCTACTCTCCTTCCCTGCGCCACCTGAGAGGTGATCGGTCCGGAGCGGCGTGCTGCAGGAGGCTGGTGAGGTACGTGGATTTTATTATTTTATTTTTATTAGCTATATGGGGGGCTCTGCCTGGCACCAAATGGGGCAGGCATCTACCTGGCAACGAGGGGACATCTACTGGCACAGAGGGGGGCCCTACCTGGGCAACCGAGGGGGACATTCTCCTGGGCAACGAGGGACTTCTACCTGGCAACAAAGGGGGCATCTACCTGGCTAACAATGGGGGCATCTACCTGCAAAACAAGGGGGCACTAGCTGGCAACACTGGGGGCACTACCTGGCAAAACAGTGGGGGCATACTGGCAAACAATGGGGGCACCTACCTGGCAAACAACGGGGGGGCACTACTGGCTTCACAAAGGGGGACACTACCTGGCAACAGAGGGGGCATCTACTTGGTACAGGGGGCATCTACTGCTGTCAGGGGCACTCCCTGCTTATGGGGGGTTACTACCTGGCTATAAGGGCATCTTACCTGGCTTTTTTCCAAAGCGTTATGTCCGTTAGGTGTAGTGGGTGTGGCTTTTTGAATGGGCGTGGCCCATACCGCAAGATGGGTGTCCATGATTTCGCGCGCCGCCAACTAACATCTTGCTTTTTCCTTTTCAAAAAGTTGGCAATATGTATTACCTGAGTACCATTACTGTTGCTCCTGCCACTGCACCAGTCTGTTAATCTATTGCTGATATCCTGTCGTAATACCTGTCAGCTATCTGCCTGGGACCTGTTATCTGTCTATGGCTCCACTGCTGGTGTCCAGTCCCTCTGCCAGAACCCAGGGCGTCTCTCCATTGGGCCAGTGGTAGGCCAGTGCCCGGGGGCCCTCTGAGATAAGGGGCCTGCCAGGAGTCAGTGGTATAACACAGGCATGTTGCCTGTCACTTTAAAAACAGGCCGAAGTGCTGTGTCTTTGCTTTCATCCCTGTCCTGCCTGCGCGGCAGTGATCAGGTGCTGAATATTGAGCGCAGGGCTGCGGCACGTCCCCCCTCCCGTCAGTATCCTCCCCCGCCGGGACAGTGTAACCTCGGTCTCCATGATAGCTCCATCTGCTCCCCTCAGACGTCTCCCTCGACCTCACCTCCGGTAGGGGGTGTCTGACTTCAAACTGCAGCAAGAGTCCTCTGGGGAACCGGCTCAGGACAGCAGTAGAGGTACAGGGGCTCTATGGGCAGTGACCGGGTCAGGCGGCTTGTGCACATGCTCCCTCATGTAACAGCTTCACCTGTGCCCCCAGGATACACGCCGTCATAGGTTCTATAGATGCTGCCATGTCCTGGGGGCACAGGGGGGCTGATCACATAAAAAGCTGTGATATGATGCAGAAGGGTGCTCAGCCGTCCTGTGCCCACATGATTGGGATTTAAAAAAAATAAAGTAAATGACGAAAAGACACACAATAAATTGCACAAAAAAACCTGTTTCCCCTATAAAAAACATTTATTTAGTAAAGGAAAAATTCCGTTAACCCTTAAGCCCCTGGTGCTGGAAAAGGCCTTAAAGGTTGTCTCAATACATTATTGCTAATTGAGTTAAAGATCTTGCAAAAACAAAGTCACTTTGCAAAATGGTCCATTAACAGTGTCCTCCCTTTTCCTAGAAATCCCTCTTGTATGGGCGGCATCAGCTAGTTAGTTCCCTATAGGGTTACAGACCTGTTTGATCTCTCTGATAGGCTGCCAGCACTGGTCACTATAGCCTCGACCTGTGTGATTCTCTGATAGGTGCCAGCGCCTGGTTGCTATAGCTACAGACCTGTACTTCTCTCCTGTAGGCTTTGGCCAAGCCACTGGTCACTATAGCTACAGACCTGTTGTGATCTCTCCAGATAGGCTGCCAGCGCTGGTTGCTATAGCTACAGACCTGTGTGATCTCTCCTGACAGGCTGCCGCCTGGTTGCTATAGTACAGACCTGTGTGATCTCTCCAGATAGGCTGCACACTGGTCACTATAGCTACAGACTGTTATCTTCCTGATAGGCTGCCAGCTCTGGTCGCTATAGCTACAGACCTGTTTCATCTCTCCTGATAGGCTGCCAGCACTGGTTACTATAGCTACAGACCTGTTAATCTTCATGATAGGCATGTCGCACAAGGTTGCTATAGTACAGACCTGTGTGAATCTCTCTGATAGTAGTCACTGCCAGCATGGTTTGCTATAGCTACAGAGGATTTTCTCTCCTGTATAGGCTGCACAGCAACTGGTAGCATATAGGCACAGACCGTTCATATCACTCATGTAGGCTGCCAGCACTGGTGTCTATAGGCTACAGACCTGTTTCTCTCCTGACAGGACTGCCAGCATGGGGTTGGCTATAGCTACGACTGGTTGCTATCCTGATAAGGGAATGCCAGCATGGTTGCTATAGCTACAGACCTGTGGGATCTCTCGATATCTAGCTCTGCAGCTATCGCTGGCTTCTAGCTACAGGACCTGGTCTTCTCCTGCTTAGGTAACTGCCTATATCTCATCATAAACCATGTTCCCATCCATTTGTCTCTGATAGGCTTCGCAATGGTTAATTAAGACATACCACTTGTCTTTGATAGTCTTTAAACTTTTGCATGCTCTACCTTCCAAGATATCTCCTGTTATAGGGCTAAAACCAGCCCTGCATGATACTTGCTAGTCAGACTGATATGAATCTCTCTGATAGGCTGCCAGCGCTGGTTGCTATAGCTACAGACTTGGCTTCTACTGCAGCTTAGTGGAAGCCAGTAAACACGCCCCTGAATTCAAAGTGAAGCAAAGAAAACAGGACTGAGGTGAGATGAATCAATGTAGTGAAACAACCCCTTTAATGACACAACTAATTTTATATTTTTGCCTCCTGCATTTCAACAGTCACAACTTTTATTTTTTCTATAGCGCAGTTGTAGAGGAATTGTTTTATGTGGGAGAAATTGTATTTTTGGGTGAGTCGTTTACATATAAATTAATGCATAATTTTTTTTAAAACAAATTTTTTCAGCGTGAACATAAGTGTTTTTGTCATTTTTTTATACCATTTCACAATAAATAACCTCTTAATTCTACATGTTATTACGGTCGTGTGGATACCTAATAGGGTTCGGTTTTTTTTTGTGTGTAATATATGCACAATAATTTTTTAAAATAATTTTTTTTATTTTTTACACTTGTTTTAAGGTTTTTTTTTTTTCCCATGAGGGTATTTTTT